>PRKT01000020.1:1770020-1803659 GCA_003671525.1 Saccostrea glomerata | reverse complement strand
CCCCCCCCCCCCCTTTCAGAGACATTTCCGGAAAAAAATACCGTGTATGGTTTTAGTTTTAGAATTTTAAAGCGCTCTAACGATTCAGACTTGTTTACATTTTCATGAAACATGTTTGAACATAGTAACTGTTTATTTTTAACACTATTTTAAATCCCATTTTCCTTGAAGGATGTGATATTGTATACCATTAGGTATGTTCATTTTATTGTATTCTTCTTCAGCGAATTGCAATGACAGCAAAATATGATTTGTATACTTTTTTTTCAAATCTACAAGTAAACCACTGTTTAACAGACTGTTAGCAATTAAACTATCTTGCAGGTTGAAAGCTAATTGAACTACATAATTATTATTTTTATAAAACGACTCAACATATTTATATAGTCAGAATGCAGCTATTTGACTGTTTATATTTGTACTGTGGTCTATATAACAGTGTAAGAAGTAACAGTATTTCCATATAGTTTGGATAATTTTACAACACTTTATGTGAGTTGAAATGTGGAAAAGTATGTACTGAATTATTTTGTTAACCAGAATATTAACCTTCTTTATTATGTTATAAGACGATTTCTTATTCTTAATCTATGTTTGAGGTCTTGTAAAACATTTTGAATAATTTTGGAATTTTTTGATGTTTGTTTGTAGAATTCAGTATGATCAAGAGGGGGTCTACCAGCGCCCTCCTACAGAAGGCCCAGTCTCAGTTGAGGGGAGAGAAGGTGTCCAAGGCCACCGAGGAGGAGGATGACCTCAATGTACGACTCTTTTCTTTTTAATTCATTTTAACACCAATTTATTACAGATATAGGTGCTTGTACGAGACAATATATATTCATTTCATGTCAAACTCTAGTTCCCTTTCATCATTAAACCCAGAATTGCAAGTATCTTTTGATAATTTAAAGTTATAGAACAGGAGCTGGAGTCAATGTACAACATATTATGAAAATCATTTCTCTCTCTGCAAAATTATATTATCTTTTTAATACTACAGCGTATATCACTTACAATATAATAGTTTATATTACAATTTGGCATTATTATTTTAGAAGTAAGAGATAACCATAAAGATTTTATAACAACCAATCCATAGGGCTTGTCTTATGTATTATAGAAATGTATATAAAAATGTATAAAACCCTCTGTGGCAATAGGAGGGTATTAAATCACCAGTAATATGCACTATACAAATTAATAATATCTTTTCTTGATTTGCCATTTATGTTTTATATAATTGCTGTGTAAAATCCTATGCAGAAATACACATATTGTCAACTTATGGATTATCATATTTTGTCAAAATGTGTTTGGAATACTGTTATTCAGATTTCATATTTAGATTGTTTGACACCTCTGTTGATATGGCCTGCATCAAGCTGATAATACAGTCTATATCCCACTTCTGTTGTTTAGGCCTACATCAAGTCCCTGACACATAAAACAACATCCCACCAACAGAAGAAGACAGTCAATTTTGAGGATGGGGAAATTTCTATCTCCAGTGATGTTGACACCCACACACAAACAAGCTCTTCACATGCCAAAAAACGTCCCCTTATAACATCCGGGAACAAATTTCTAAAGAAAAAGCAAACAGAAATGACTTCACAGCCGAGTGCAAAGTATCTGAAGAAGCCACAGGTGTCTAATGCTAGTCCTGAGTTGACACCCACACACAAACAAGCTCTTCACATGCCAAAAAACGTCCCCTTATAACATCCGGGAACAAATTTCTAAAGAAAAAGCAAACAGAAATGACTTCACAGCCGAGTGCAAAGTATCTGAAGAAGCCACAGGTGTCTAATGCTAGTCCTGTCCCCACTGTGTCTGGGGATATGGTCAGGACAAACAAACCCCGAGAATCAGCTAGGTCCTCCTCTGCTCTCAGTAAAGCCTCCGCGCTCAGTAATAAATTTGCCAAACGGTCAGCAGAGACAAGGAAAGTCTTCACCCTGGAGACCGATAGCAGCGAGAGTCTTCAGACCCCAAGGCCTGGGTCTGCTCTCGGCAGTTACAACGAAAGGCCAAGGTCGGCGGAAAGGCCAAGGTCAGCTGATTCAGACAGTGTGAAGATCGGGAAAGACGGCTCAAAGTTTATGAAAAAAAAGACACCTGCACCAGAGCCACAGAGGAATAGAAGCCCATCTCCTCAAACAAATCAGAGGAAACGAAGTCCTTCTCCACAACAACAAGCTCAGAGGAAAAGGAGCCCCACTCCAGTGGGGAGGGGGAAGGATAAGAAAGGTTAGCAATTGAACAGATGTCTGTTTAAACATTAGTATAAAGAAAGGAACAATAGTTCTTAGAAGTTAGATAAAATAAAAGGATAGGGATAAATATTCTATTTTTTGTCCTCTGATAAAATTCAAATGAAACTCTCACCTTATTTCTGAATTCTGTGCATTAGAAAAGTTAATTGTTGTTTGCAGCCTCTTCTACCCGGTTCTCAGCAGACATCATTCTGTCCTCTGGTGAAGAGAGTCTGGCAGAGTTTATGGCTGGACTGGACTCCTCAGAAAGTTTTCCAGGGGGCAAAGGAAAATATAAGGTAATGATTCTATCCAAAGCAAAAAATGAAGTCTACCAGAAAAATGAATTTTATGTATTCTGTTCTCTTTTGAAACATACATCTTGGTATGATCTGGATAAGGTTGATAATAGCACCATACTTAAATAGTTCTACAATGAACTTACAGAAAGGACCAAGGACACCTTCTCCCACAATACCACGCTCACCCTCACCAGACTCAAAACCCCCCACTGCCAGAAGAACCCCCTCACCGGGCCCCTTCAGATCTCCCTCCCCAGGCCCCTTCAAATCTCGTTCCCCAGGCCCCTTCAGATCACACTCTCCAGGTGATCAGAGGTCCCCCTCCCCTGTCCCCCACAAAAGAGGACGGTCCCCCAAACTGCATCGTTCTCACTCCTCCAGATCATCTTCTGCGGAATCAGACATCTTAGAAAGTGAGAAATATGATGAGAGCTCTGACGATGCCTTCAGATGTAAGTTATCATTTCATAATATACAAGCCAATGTTTTAGATTGTCTTAGCTAGTTCTACGTAACCTTCATATACATTTGGCACAGGTACTTTTTTTTTGTTATTTTCTAATCACAAATTTATTATTGCTAAATATTCAATAAGTAAAATACTGTTGTTTATATAAGATGGTAAAAAATGAAATAATGAATTGATAATGAGCCAGATATAACTGTCTTATTTCAGTTAATCTGATGGATATTGATGCTCTGGAACCTGTGTTAGTAGACTCAGGCCCCAAAACAAAAACCAAGGAGACCTCCAAAGCAAAATCAAAGACCAAGAAAAGTGAATTCAAATCCCAGAAGTCAAAACCTCAAAGGCAGAAATCGGAGGAGAATGACTTGTTTTTTGGACTCCAGACGGTGGAGGATTTACTGGGGGGTGTTCCTGAGGAACGTCCAGCGAGTGTGGCCAGTGAGGAGGTGAAAACAGAGTCAGAGGACATTCCAGAGGAGATAGGTCCCCCAAAAAAGAAGACAACTTCCTTCCATTCTGTCCTCGAGTCAGAAATTAAAACTCAGGATTACACCAGTTTACGCAGGAGTTATTCTGATGACTTTGATGATACGATATCGGAACGTATTGGTGATTCACACCGGAGGTTGAGTCGAGTTTCCTCACGAAACACAGATGTTGACGATTACACCGAGACATTTCAGAGTGAGTCTGAGATCACAGAGGAATCAGGAACAGCCACAGAAACCGAGGAGTCCGAGAAACCAGAGAGGTTTGTTCTCATTATATCACCCTAATAGATACAACATAGTTCAACTCTTTATCTCAAACTCTGATTACACAATGAGAATGAAAAAAATTGAGATATTTAAGGATTTTAGATATCAAGGGTAAAATACAGATAGTTAAAAAATAAGTGGTTTTGACTTCCAAACCATTTGAACATATCCATAGTACATGTATTTGAGATAAAGGTGTTTGAGATACAACTTAAGTTCAACTGAGTTTTTTTTTTCTTATTCATGATAAAAAAACACTTGCATGCAATGAATTCAGGACAACATTTTAAACAATATGTTGAATTTATTGACTTAATTTTGATGGTCCTTTGTCAAAAAGGTTGCATGAAATTTTTTCTTCTGAAAAAGTAGTGTTGTTAAATCTTTGTAAAATAAAAGTGCTATACAGTATTAAGGTATTCAGACTTTATATTTTGCTGAAAACTTATATACTGTATATACATGTATATAGAGGTGTTTTGTTTGCATTTTGTATTTCATAGCAAAATCCTTCAAGTTTATGCTTTTTCAGCTTGTTAACATTTTCCTTTGCATTACATCAATGTTCCTCTCAATGTCCCTGATCTGCCCAAATACAGACTCAGAAGGTCAACAAAATTAAAAATAAATTTATCCATTCACTAGTAGACATAGAGTTTCTGACGTCTTTATAAAACACAAGTCTTCCTCTCTCTACAGACAGAAGCCAGTAAGGCCGGCCTGGGAGGAGAATAGGAGGAGACTGAGGACAACAGAGATAGGACTCCAGACTGAGGAGCCAGGCCTGACCTACAGGTTTAACTACAGCCCAGGGTTTGTAGACCCTGCCTCTATAGCCTCCTATGTCATCAGCCCCGATGCCCTGGAAGGTAAATATACAAACATAGAGTAATAATGAGAAAAAAGGAGTAGGATATAATTTTATGGTCAGCTAAATCATATTTTTAATCTTAATTGTAATTGTGGAAGAAGAAAAAATTAAAATGTTTCAACTTCATTGATGTGTTACTTTCTGCCAACACTTTTGGTATGAGTGTTAATTTTTTTGTTTTATTTATACAGCAATGACTACGTACAGTCCCTGTATGCTAGCTCTACATGATATGTTAAAACAACAGCTAGATCTGACCAAGAGCTTCCTGGCCTCTCAACAACACATGTACAGGTCAATGTCAGAGACGCTAGACCATAAGTATCGCTACACAACACTAGAGGACACTAAAAAGGTTAGTACATACAGCCAGGTCATAAATATCACCTCACAACACAAAAGATTCTGTGAAAGTTTCATTAAATTTCACTCAGTAGTATAAGAGGAGTTGCGGATCAGAGATAAAGCGTAACAGACGGACGGACAGATGGAAATCCCGATTACTATATAGTATATACCGTCCCACTCTTCAAGCGGGGCGTATAATAATCAAAAAGCTAGTACAATGTACATATATAGATACAGCCAAATCTCAAATACACAACACTTGGCTCGTTAATTATCTCTAGACTAAATAAATATTGTGACATTATACCAAATGATATTATAAAATACGTTTGCAAATAATAGATAAAAACCCCAAAAATAAGCATGTGTAAGACACTTTATTGGAGGAAGCCAATTTTGTAAAAATTAATGTAAATACTGTAAACGTGGGAAAGAAGATAATGTAGAAATATTGAAAAATTGATAAATGACTAATTAACATCTGTTTCAACATGATATCTTCTCATCTTTTTTCTCAGAGCAATGTTCAATACCTGAAGACTGTTAATTGTTTCTATGATATAGGAGGTTAAAATTGTCTTCATTATAACCACTATTTTACAGAATGATAACACTTTAGGACAGTAGACAACACTAATAAAAGGGGCAGATTTTAGAAATTGGATAAATAAAAACAAGGGAAAATTTCTGTAACCTTTTGATCCCCATCCTCCCAGAATAATGGTACTATATTAATTCTTTTTCTTAGAAAATGAGAAAAATCAGGAATTTTCCAGACAGTCTTACATCTGATTCACTAAATGTTTAATTCATCTATCTGATATTACATGATGACAAAGTCGCCATTCAATGCTCCTATTGTTATTTTTCCAGTACATAAAGAAACACAGAGCAAAGAAATTGAGTATGAAAGAAGCTTTAAAACTTGTGGACCTGGAAAATCAAAGTTAATCAGGATTAACCGTGGGAAGTCTCGAAGTGAGAGTTCATCATCAGACAGCCTTCTCTACAATGATCAGTCGTCATACAGAAGGCCAGATTTCCTATCAGTGAGACCATTTGATTGGATGTTGACAATTCTACATGGTCCTGTTAGATAATTATACACTGTCAGTAATGAAATGGATTGATGATCTGGTTGTCTATGACAAAGTTCAGGCTGACTGTAGGTCTGCCAGATATTGATGTTATTATAGATTTACAGAGGAATAAAACAGTACATGACAGTAATGTTAGTAATTAGTCTGTGAGTTATATGAACTATAGGCCACATCCGTAGTCTGTATCGGCCACATCCTTTGTTTGTATTGTCAATACTTGGTGATTGTTTGGTGCTAACACATTTTTTACATCCTGTGTGAATAAATGATATTAAGAATGTCCTGGAATTGAGAAACAGTTGATTCCTTGTTTTTCCTTTGAAATTCTAAATAATCTATTTTAGAGATGTTTAATGGTTTGATTGATCATACATAAAAAGCCAAACTGTTATGTGAAAGGAATGGGAAAATGTGATTTCTTTCTCGACTTCAATAAAATCTATCAAAACAGAAGTCACATATTTTGTTGTTCACAAATGAAAGGTAACTATGTTTTACTTTTAGTATCGTTTAGAAAATATTTCCAAGAAATGACAGTAAAACAAAGCAAAATAACACATTTTGAGAATTTGAATTCAGTTTGCTGTGGATGGGGTCTTTGTAATGACTGTATCAACAGAGTATGTATCAACTTAATAAATGCAGATAAAACAGAGAATATTTTGTAAATAACTTCAGTCAGTGAGCCTGATATATTGGGTAATGTTGCATTGTCATCTGTTTCATATTCAGATGTTTTAATGACTAAGGACAATAGGGGATGACAAACAACTAAATTGTATGATAGTGGAGATAGCTTCAACTTTTCCATCTCCAGCTAAGTCCAGCTTTCTTTTTTTAGTAATATCCCATTTCAACAAGCATATTTTGTTTTCCTCTTTTAACTTATTCAAAACTCAATAGCATGCTCTGCGTATGATGAAATTTTGAACCATGGCAGGTAACTGATAGAAAAGTTGAGGTTACAGGGATTTCAACAATTCAACAATCTGGTAAAGCCGACAGGACAGTTTGTATACTCTATATTGCCTTTGTTAGCAAATATAACCTATGCATTATAGGTAATATTTTTGCGGACCTGTTTTATACCAATTGTTAGGCCTTTGTTTTATACCGAATTTGACTTCGGAATATTCCATGTACTTCATTAATACATAGGGTCATGGCGGATGTGACCGATTTACAGGGAATGCTTACTTTTTTGAGGCACCTGATCCCACCTATAGAATTTGTAGGCGTTCGTAGTAAGCCCCCTTTTTGTTTACAAACTTGTTTATATAGAATTTTTAAGAGCAATAACTGTTCGTTTTCTTGACCTTTACCACTTCTATGCCTATTGTATAAATTGTACGAATTTAAAAAAAAACTTGTAGAAGTTATCCATTGTTTGGAAAAGAGTTTCAATGGCTGTAACCTTTACGGATATTTCAGCCAGCATTCACTGTAATGATATATATGTATAGTTATGCCAAGGTGCGTGAACAAATAATTATAATCTGATGAAGCCATAGTGATTTAATTCAGTACCGACTCCCTATGGTGAAAAAATAATCAATAGTTCAGCCATATAAGTGCTATTCTGACATGAAAAAAAAGAAAGGGTAATATGTTCTAAAACCAATGTTATTAATGTTTGACTTTTCAGTTTTCGTAAAACACGTCTACAGAATCCTTACAGAATAGCAATGTGTTACAAAAATAGTTTGCAAAATTTTAACCGTCAAAAATAGACATATCTTTTGTCATGAAAAAAAATAAGCAGCAATATTTGCTAGATTGATTTGGTATGTTGAGATTTTAAATAATTTCAGAGTAATCCATAAGTGATCGCTTTTAGGATCAAAGAGTCAATTTTATGGTCGGCAAGCAAATCAAATGTTACGAAGAGCCAATCTCGAATGATTAACACTTTCAAAGAGATCACATGTTAAAGCCAGTCAATCAAACCTTGTTGTGAATCACAATAAAACTTTACAAACGAGCCAATCAAACCTTTTATTTATAAAAATATTGTCATTGATTATGGATGTTTGACGGAATCTGCAGAGATACAATGCTGTTAAAATTATATTTTTTTTATATATATTATTATATATAAATATTTTTTTTTCCTTTATAATATTAGCAGCAACCGTCCAATGTACCGGTTGTAGAGTAAGATTCACCCCATAGCCAGCTTTCTCTGTGAAATCTTTGCCCAGAGACCCAAAGAGCGGAGGATTATAGAGTGTAAAACTGCTAAAAGTATTTTTTCAGGTGAGAGTTCTGGTCCATGGACCTATTGTTGTGTTTGATGAGAATCAGAGATTAAAATGTGAGTTGTATTAGCTTTCTTTCACTTGTTACCCAAAAAATCAACAAAATATTGACGTAGAGGTTATTTTTTCTATTCTTAGAGAAAGAACGGTAAATACCCAGATCAAAACATTGCAGACCTTTTGAAGTATTTACAGTGTTTTTATTTTCGATAGCTTATCAGGCACAAAATCGAAATGAGAATTTGTAAGTCTTAAAAGAACAATCTTCATTACAAACTCTCAAAAGACTGAAAGAATTTTAATTAACTTTAATCACGGTAAACTTGACACTAGTTATCAGAGAAGACTAAAACAGAGCTAATGTAAAGTAAATCCTACTGCATGTTCGCAATTCGTTCTTTATTGAAGGCATGTAAATGCAGACTTCAAACATCTCCAGTTTAGTGTTCTACCTTTGATCCCTACTGCACACGTTTTCTCTGTACTTTGCTGATCTGATATTTATCAAGCGATTACGTAAGCCGTTCTTCCATGCTTCACCGAACTGAAATATAGTGCGAAGAACTAAAATAAATCAAAATGTTACACCTCCTTTAAATATTTCAACATGTTTTGTACAAAAATGAAATATATAGAGACCAAAACAATATTCACGCTGAAAAGTCCATACAAACAAAACAAATCTGAGCAGAACAAACACGAAGAGGTGGGATCAGATACCATGGAGGAGTGAGCATCCCCTGCCGACCGGTCACACCTGCCCTGTGCTCCTTGTCATGATCGAGAAATAACGGAAAATCCGTCGATAAATCAGTGTGTAAATAATGGCATTTGACTTAATGAAAGATTGTATTTGCTGACAAGGTCACTGTATCGATCATAGAACATACTAAAAGATTACTTTAAGCAAAATTGTGAATATTCTTGTTTCATTAACTTGTTTGTCAATAACATATCTTATTTTAGATATAGTCCCTATTTGCAGGTTATAAGGGTTTGTTGCTGCAAAAGTAAGGAAGTTGACGATTGAAAAGTTGAAGTTATCACAGTTATCAAAAAGCTGTGTTGTTAGCTTTCCATTAACGTCTTTTTCTGGAAGATATCCAAGTGTGAAACAGGTTTGTCAGACTCTGTGGTATCTTTTATTTCGAGACCACCAGGTTATATCGGATTGACATGAGATCGGAAATAACCGTATTTAATTGACAGTATGCCGTCGATATATCTTAAAGTCGAGTTGAAGGCAAAAGCAAATGTTTTCTTCTTTTCACGTATGAGCTTTTGAAGAAATTCTACTTATTTGAATACAAAAATAGGTCTGCTACAATGGGGTGCAATTGGTACCCATGGGAATTCCAAAAGCTTGATGGAAGAACTGGTCTCCAAAACTGTTGGGAATGTAAGGCCAATGTTAAAACACCTCTGTATCGTATAAAGGTTTATTTTGAATCTAGACTGCATAAAGGTGCCAATAGAAATCTATATGCTGATTTTATCGAAAAACGGTTTGCTATCGTTAATAAATATAGACACTTCTGAGAAATCCTGCTAATTTTTTCCTTCCCTTGCAGTTAAAAAAAAATGTTGCCTGAGACTAAACCACAATTAATTCCCAGCATTTCCATAATTTCATTTCCCAAATACTACCTTTCTTAAAAGTACAAAACAATAGAGCTACAGTCTTGTCAGGAATTTCTAGTACAAAAGATAGGGAGACATGTTATCTTCAAAGAACATCTAATTAAAAATCTAAGCCTTTTTAAACAGTCGAAGGGTATATATACGAAGATAGCTTGCTTAGATTGTTTTGATTTTGTCAGATCAAATGTTTCTCTTTCATTGAATATTGATTTGCAATTGCGTATCAAAATGTGATATACTCTGTATCAAGAAAATAACCCCAGAATTTATCAAATATGATATACAAGAAATTGGTTTAAGATTTCTATTATTTATTACCTCTTTATAACTATTCTGGACTAAATATTACGACTTTCTACAAAAACATAAAACCAAAAAGTTCTTATATTTTTCACAATTTTCCAAATCCTATTTTAAAATGACACCGATTGCGTATCGCACTGTGTATTATTGTGTCTAATGTATCGTGTATTGTAGTGTGTATTGTATTGTGTAGAAGTAATGTATTTCAATTTCGGAATTTTCATTTTAATCTAGGAAATGAATTCAATTTGGGGCTTACAAAAGATATTTTCTTACAAAAACAATGATCCCAGATATAAAATTACAGTAACCATATCCTCCTTTGCATTGTGATCGGTTATGTTCTAGATATGCATTAAAGTTATTGAACTTTAATTATTGAATTGTATAATTAATTAATTACCATTTGAATTCACTGTATTTTCTATTTGTATTCTATAATTTTTATTTGTATCACATACAGATAAAAAAAATGGAAAGTACAGATAAGAAAAATTTACAATGCTAATGGAAAATTATAGAATGCTCATAAAAATCATACAATGCTAATGGAAATTTATAGAAATATACAATATAGATGAAAAATTTCACAGTGCAAATGGAAAAGTAAATATTGCAACGTTTCACATGCCATAGTTCGCAGCGATTAATATTTGCAAGTAAAAGTAGGTTGCGAAACAATAGTTGGTTAACAGTAACCAGATAATTTAATATTTTGTAGTTGAATATGGAATTTCAGATTCAGATCTATGTTACAATCCCGTATCAAAAGATTGAGGGGCAATATGAAAACCATTTACTAGTATCCTTCTGTATTCAAAAATCCAGAAGTGAAAAAAGAATTAGATAGATTACATGATCAGTACGTACTGGTTCCTGCTGACAAAGAGGGTAACAAAATTGTCTTTGTTTGTAAGGCTCGTTATATAAAGTGTATTTAAGAACTTGGATTTAACTCTACAAGTAGTAATCCAACTTATACTCATAGTTCCCTTTCTAAGGAAGAAATTCTTTAGAATCATATGTCAATTTTAAGATCCCCAAGAACCAAAATGAATTTGAACTACATATCTATATCTTTAGAATCATATGTCAATTTTAAGATCCCAAAGAACCAAAATGAATTTGAACTACACATCTATATTGGATTCTGAAACTTCATAAAACTAGTTCCATTCAAACAAAGATACAGAGATTCCAGTAAAAGCTCAACCAAGTCGCTTTCCTTACTCCTCACTAAGATATTAACAGTAGTAAAGGAGAAATAAGAGTATACTGTCACAGTGCAACAATATACATGTATTTAAGAAGTGGTGTAAATCAGATATGGATACCTAAACATTCCAAGGAACTTTTGGACAATTTGAAATCATAAGATTTTACCAAAATCAACAGCTTAAAAACTTTTTAAAACCAGGTTTTTTGAAATCAATGACAGCAGCTTTTTCAATAAAAATGGAACTCGTAAATTTTAACTGACCTTGTCATTGGTCATTTGCAAAATTACTTTGTTAAAAAAACAATCTGATTGGACAAACAAGTACTCTGAAGATGATATTAAAAAGATGCTCAAGTTTCCGATTTACAATTTCTGTGTGGCTGTAAGAGATCAGGTCTTCCAACAATCTATTGGAATTCCTATGGGTACCAATTGCACCCCGTTAGTAGCAGACCCAGACTTTGTTCAAAATCTTATACGTTTTAAGAAAAAACGACACTTGTTGTGGGCTTCAACTCGACATTTCGATATATCGACGATGTATTTTCAATTGACAATGGTCCATTCTGTGTATGTCGATACGATATATCCTGGAGAGCTTGAGAAAAAAGATACCACAGAGTCTGACACATCTGTTTCATACTTGGATATTTTAGCTGAAAAAGACGTTAATGGTAACCTAACAACAAAGCTCTATAATCAACGTAATGACTTTAACTATACAATCCTCAACTTCCCTTCCTTATGCAGCAATATACCTTCATCACCTGCATACGGAGTTTATATACCAGTTTATATCTCAGTTGATTCGATACGCAAGAGCATACTCTACGTATAAGCAATTTCTAAAACGAGGTAATTTATTGACAAACAAGTTGATGAGGCAAGAATATCAGCAGTTTCGTTTAAAGTCATCATTTTGCAAGTTCTGTGGTGGATACAATGACCTTGTAAGCAAATACAACTTATCATTGAGTCAAATGCTGACTGACATTTTCTTACAAATTGTTAGTCCATTAATTATACATTGAATTGACATACATTGACCGATTCTTACGTTATTTCCCGATCATGATCTGAAAAAGAGCATACGGCGGAAGTGACCGGTCGGCAGGTCACTTCTCCATGGCACCTGTTCCCAACTCTGATGTTTTGAAGGTCCGTGTTTGCTCTGCTCATACTTTGTATTGTTTAATTGACTTTTTATCTTGAATACTATTCGGTTATCTCAATATGTTTCATTTCACTCGTGAAACTTTAAAAAAAAATTATATAACTGTGTATTTTAATGTTGAAACAGAAATATTATTTTATATACACTATTATATATATCAATTTGCAATACAATATTCAGTTTTGCTGCTCCGTTACGGGTCAGCTCCTGGATTCCGTATTGACCGTCGCCTGGAATAACAGATGTTGACAGCTTGGCTCCCGCCCGTCTCCGCTTTACTTTTCAGCAAGAATTCCTGCGCTATTTCAGGAACCTTAAGCTGCTTGTTTTTGTTTTTAATGCATCTTATATCTGCTCAATTTACAAAGACTGAAAGGGAATGCAAATGGACGGAAATTAGCTTGAGATCACAGAGACATCACAAAGATTAAACGAACGCTTAGGTGTCTGCGACGTCTGCAGTGAGCACAATGAAAACATGTACATCTCAAGTCTAACACACATGCACATCCCGGAATTTCGGAAATTTAGTGTTATTTTATTTCTGTAGACTTGATACATATTTAAAAATATAAATACATTGTAATCAAAGAATGTCTGTGAAAGGACTCTTCCAATTTCCATACATCTGGTAGATGAAGTGGAGTTATATCTCTATAGCGTGAGAATTTTGCAGTTTTTTTAAATATTATTATTGGCGTAGGGCTATCTTAACATATAATTTTTTACATTTAGATCAATGAAAACTGTAATTCAAATGACATGAATTCTGTCAAAATGTCAAAATATTTCAGATATTATTTCGTCATTGTTAAAGAATATTAGTTGAGCAAAACTCAAAAGAAATTCTCGATTTTCCTTTGGTTCGCACGGTGTTTAAAAAGGATACTTCTTGGCCTGTTAATAAACAATTTAATATTTGTTCTTATGGCGTTTTTCATTTTTTGATCGCAGAAAAACTACATGTAGATACACTTCATTCGGTTAAAGCCAAAATTTCGAAGTATAGTTGCCGAAATTTACGAGATGTTTACATATGGGAGTCTGGTATACATTTCAGCCAACAAAACCAGAAAGGCATAGAATTTATAACTACAGCGAGAACGAAGTTGCTTGAGGACATGCCCAGTATAGATTTGAACTTAATTTGCTTATTCCCTGGTTAATTTAAAAGTTCTTATTATTTTGTCAGAAAACCTTTATGTGATTTTTTTTTTACAATCCCTAATGCTGCTGCACTTTTCTAAATTTAATTTTGAGGGAGTACCACCTAAAGTACATTCTTGTTAACTTCTCTTTGGATAAAATGAAGATTTCTATCATTTGATATCTGTTCAAAACCTTGGTAATGCATATCTTCTAAATGTTTTTCCAAGAAAATAGTATGAAACTATGATTTTAAATCAAGAATATCTTTAAAAATCATAAGATAGTAAGATACGGTGCAAGGTACTAGTAGAAGTACACGATCTTATCAACCAAATGTTTTCAGAACCATCACTCCTTTCGCATTGATATCGCATTGGTTAAACGGTCCACAAGCAATAAGTGGTCTAATTCAGTAAGGTCATCGGCGCCCATCCTGTGTTTAAGTAACTGGTGAAATATCGACCAATTAGAACGACCCCTCGCAACTTTGGACCATAACTGGGTTTTGAAAAAAAATGTGGGGGCTTAGTTCATACTCAGAATGCAAAACTGTAGTACTGCATGTAAGCACAGAAAGATCCATCGTCCATCATGTCATCCCAAAATGGAACATTCTGTATGTAAATAGAAACGACTGTAGGCAAATTGATAAAAATCAGCATGCTTGTTAAATCTGTTTTTGTGCGATCCACGCCTATAGTGTATCGTCGATCACTGAAAAGTTCGTTAATTTAATGACGTGGGGGGCGGGCTATTTATGGACTTTCGATATATTATTACGTCACTTGATTGGGGTACTCGGTGACTTTGTAATGCAGCCGATGCTTGTTCAGACACAGAGATTTCCAGATAACGACTGTACTAAAACAGAGAAACTGATCGAGAGAACTATTGACAGCGGAGAAATCTATACCGGACACCTGAAAGTTTCAATCCTGACACACCGTGTTAACCTGGAAAAAGTGGATTTTCAATTTCCTGTGTTCAGTGACGCTTTCTCGTCCATTTCCTAGCTCCAAGGAACTATGCCCTATAACAAAAAGGATTTCTGTCGATTTTAGAAAGACTAACCGCAAATGAACTAGATTCTATCTTGAGCAGTAGAAAGATAAAAAAAAACCTCTGTTTTATCAAAGTGCTGATGAATCTCAAATCTATTTATATTCATGGACCCTAGAAAAACTTTTGTTTCGAAAAAATTATGATACATGAAGCCAGATCGATGGTTTCCCCGATTGTAATTGGTTATCGATATACAGCGGTTGGCGATTTGTTTACCCGCCAGTCTCTTGTAAAATTCCTATAGGATCTGCGCAATGTAATCTTGCTACGTGTTTATAAACTTCTTGTAGTATCTTTGAAGGAGTTTGAACTTCTCCGATATAAATCACCTTTCGGTCATAAATCGCGCGAACAATTGGGTGCTGTTAAAATTAAGACAAAATCTATATTTATTTTGTTCCATTTTTCATACCCTCAGAGGGAAATAAATGGCCCTTACACGCCGGTTTATCTTGATCGATATATTTAGTTTCTTTTTTCGTTAACACTTCTACCTCATAAAACTGATATACTTTTCATAAGTCGTGTTTTCATTCTTACCTAGCTATTGCTAATAGATATGATTTGATATATTTTTCATAAATCGTGTTTTCATTCTTACATAGATTGGTAATGGATGTGTTTTGGTTTTGGAGAAATTTTATCTGGCAGTGATATTACGTGAATTTTTTATTGTATTCACACAATATCTGATACTTTGATGGAAACGGGGTATCGGATGCAAATGAAGATGGCGGTTCTACTAAGTCATTGAATTGTCTACATCACTCATTTAAAACCCCCTTAATTACCGAAGAGAGATATAATTTCGCAGAAATGTATCTTAATTATTAACAACAAATGAAGATAATGGCTTGTTAGACGACTTTGTTCTTTCATTGTTTTTCGCTTAATTGTTGACCGATCAATCTGTGAATTGAAAATATAAAATTACAAAGTTTTTTGTCCAAACGAGAAACAGGAAAACAAAAAATATGCGACTCTAAATTATATTAGTATGTATTTGAAATCTATTTCATGGGACCTTATTGCCAATCTGAAAGCAAGCTATCCCTTGTGTTGCATTTACTTGACAACTGAACCGATGAATACCATTTGTATGTTATTTTTGATTTGCGCAAACAAAAGAAGTATATTTTATCCGAACAAATAGCAAAGAGAAACGCCATCACCCATCACCAACCCCCACCCTCAACCCCCCTTATGTAGGAACAATTAACAAAAGGAGAAAGGGGAAGAAATGCAAACAAACAAGAAAAACCAAAAAAAAAAAAAGCTAGAAAAAAAAACAAGCAAAATACAAAAAGTTTTTTAACAATTGTTGACTGCGTTATTATTCTCTAAATATTTTTTTCTTGAAGCAGACAATTAATACAGAAACGCGAGAACGGATTCTTCTGAAATCTGTTTCATCTGTCCATAAAATTGTAATCCCGTGAATGCCTGACTTTGATAAATGTTTTCTTAAACATTTCCTAGATATAATCTCCGCTTTAACATGTGTTTTTAGATTTTATGAGTACATTTACAAGATTTTTGAGTAAAACAATCGACATACCCCCCCCCCCCTCTTATGTAGGAACAATTTACAAAAGGAGAAAGGGGAAGAAATGCAAACAAACAAGAAAAAACCAAAAAAAAAAAAGCTAGAAAAACAAAAAGAAAAAAAGCAAGCAAAATTTTTAACAATTGTTGACTGCGTTATTATTCTCTAAATATTGTTTTCTTGAAGCAGACAATTAATACAGAAACGCGAGAACGGATTCTTCTGAAATCTGTTTCATCTGTCCATAAAATTGTAATCCCGTGAATGCCTGACTTTGATAAATGTTTTCTTAAACGTTTCCTAGATATAATCTCCGCTTTAACATGTGTTTTTAGATTTTATGAGTACATTTACAAGATTCTTGAGTAAAACAATCGACATAATTATTCTGGATAAAATGCTTTGATGAAATCAATTACTACATTCTCTCTCCCTCTCTTTCTCTCTCGTGTACGTGCACCGTTTTATAACTCTTGTCTGATATTAAAAAGAATTCAAATAATCAAATAAGAAGAAAACTGCTGGTCCAACACTTTATCATGAATATAGATTTTAAAAAGAGGACTTCTGTTTTGGAATGAAAAGCCCGGATATCTGTTTCTGTTCCCCGCTTGGAGATACGCCTGTCCGTCCTTCAGTCTATAAGTCTGTCAGTTTGTCAAAAAGTTTAACCTTGGTCATATATTCTGAATGAGAAGAGATAGGACTTCCATACTACATATGTGTATTACATGTGAAAAACTTTTCTAAATATACTATGGTTCTTTTACCCTGTGACCTTGAAGTTTGATCTACTTTTCAAAAAATTAAACATTACTTTAAATTGGCCAAATCTTTGGAATGAGAAGAGAAAATGATTTTCATATTTTAAAAGCTGTCTGTTTGTCTGAATAAGAAAAAAAATATGGCTTTCACATTTCACATGTATATAATCTGTGACAAGACCTTCAAAATACAGTATGGTTTTTTACACCTACAGCTACGACCTTGAACCTTGACATTTGATCTTTTCAAAAATGTTATTTTTTCCTTTTATCTTTTGACTGCGAAGAGATAGGGCTTTCACATTTGACATGTGTATTACCTGAGACAAGATTTTTCCAAGCATGCTTTGATTTCTGGCCCCTAACATTCTTGTTTTACCTAATTTTCCCCCCGTTGGTGATAACCTTTGAATTACATATGATAGGGGGTTCATATTTGACTAAATATGTCATAAATAATGACAAATCACCCACAAAGACACTGAAGGGGGGGGGACACAATTCTTTGAATTTGCTGGTTCAAATTATATTTTTTACATCATTACATTTTATATTTTCTTTCTTTTTTTATAATTATATTTTTTAAAGATTTAAAGATCATTGAATTGTGATGTAGTTGTTAGGATTTTAACGAATTTTTTGTTGAACCAACACGACGCGGAAACGCGATTGCTGAATATGATAAGATCCTGTCATCTACAAAATGACATATCAGCGCCATTTTTTTTTCATTTGAAATTGATCTCTGGGTTTTCATCTTTGTCTCTTGCTTGATATGGAGAGTGAAGTTCCTTCTTTCTATTTTTTTCTTCATTACCATGATTTAAGAGTCCTTAAGAGTTTTAGCGAGCCAGCTCATTATCTGAGAAAACGTGCCTAGAAAACAAACACGCTGGTGACAATTTACTTCTTTCGAGTTGGCTTTTTTCCCTTAAAAATGATTGATAATACAAAAGTCTCTATTAACAATCAAACGCATAAATGCCATGTTTGAATTTCAGATAAAATGTTGGATGAAAATTCATTGTTATTCTCGTCACATTCCAGCTATCGATTTAGAACTTAAATCTACTCACATTTGCATTTAAGTGATTTTGCGTTCCCGTGTTGGCTAACGATGATCATCAGGATCCCAGGCGTGTGTGTTTAGTGAACCTTCCAAATTACATCTGTCATCTAGTCTACTTTTATTTTTTAAGCAGTATAAAGATAAATGAGATAAAGATATCTGGCGATTTGAATGAAAGATTTTTGTCCTGATTAGTTTAACGAATCAGTGTTTGGACGTACCTGAATTTTTTACTACTGAAACTATAGAAAACCTAATAATAATTCAACGAGGCCTAACGTGTGAGATTACTATTGTGCAGATACTAGAATGAATATGGTTGTAGGCTTATATTAATAAAAAATGAATGTCTAAAAAATCCTTATTTGATTAGAAGAAAAAGCAGTTGGAGAGAAAAAATCAAATCAGTCGGGGTGTATGGAATATTTTCTTTCACACGAAACAAAAGTCGAACACACGTTGATATAATTACAAAAAACTCTGTGTAAAATATATTTTATAGATTTTATAAAAGACTTTCATTTTCGCACATTTATTTTGCGGTTCGTCTTTCAATTCATGAACACCTTTATAGTTTATAATGATACTTGCAATCAGTGGCATTAACTAGTTACATGTATTTCTCTACAAGGTATGAATACTTTCTGGACCGCCTGTCTTTGAGTTCCTTTCTGGCGTTGAATCCTTTGAATTATGTCGCCATTTGAAGCATTGTATGTTCCTCTGAGGATGCTTATTTAGTGATAAGGTAAAGGAATGACCTTATTCTAATGTCTTCCATTAAAAAAACATTACAAAGACCATGTTACTGCCACTCCCTCACAAAGGAATATTTTCTTATGATATCCATGGCTATCGAAAAAAATTGATCGTCGTACAATTTCAAAGATAATAGATATACAAACATTTCAGTAAAGCTTGTTTTTAGTTCTCACAAGTTTTAATGCTGGAATTTGAACAATGCTTTACCCCTTTTGATAAAAAAAGAAAAGAAAAAAAGAATTGGTAACATCATGTTCAATTTCAATTTATTCACTCAAACCAATTAATGGTACATGCGGTTTCATGTACATGTACATGTATATACAATATATAAACAAGATACACTTGAAATGGCGGAAATACATTCAAAATTTTAAGTAATATTAACCAACAAAAATAATTATGGAGGACAGACTTGAAAGTTCATATACTTATTTATGTAGCAGCATAGTTTTATTAAAACCTTGGAGTCAACAGTTTATAACAATTCTGAGAATTTGTAAAAATTTGCCCTATTACAATATTTACTAGCTTTCTTCTGCATCTATAAAAGCGTAATATCAACTTTTAAAATGTCACTGTAATTATCAAAATCGCAATTTTCTTGTTTTTATATTTTTTCATGGCACAATTCGTTCAATTGGAAAAAAGCGCCAGTGAGTGCTTAAAGCTATCATATCGTGCAATATCGAGCTGGAGCTAGAAGTCAGCTGTGATTCGTTCTGATTCCATACATTGGTCACACCAGACTACTCAGCCACCGGAGATCCGCGGCGGCGGTGCAGTACTGTGATCATCTGAAGATATACTGTTGTACAACCTGAATATTCCCTTCCGACATGGAACTGCACATGCCGACAAGACGTACTGATCATGTAGAACACTAGTATTTGCTTGTTTACTGATGCTAGAGATTTGGAGAAATAAGTCTCTGTTAGTACTCACGCGAATAGACTTTGAAATCAATAGCGATTTTTGCCGTGATATGCGTATAATGACAAGCAGGCAGATGATTCCGCACTCTCGTCCCCGCATTATGAAAGGTTCAATACAAATTTAACTATTGGATGGTGATCGCAGACTTCAGTCGTGTAGTTTCCCTTTAGAGTGTATGGGCCCTCCCTTGACGTCGGGCTAAGTGGTCTTATTGTTTCCAAACATCGTCCTTGGACTGTCAGTGATTGGAAAAACATGTCTATAATCCTCTCTTACACCACTAACCGACCACAAATCTCATTTACCATTCTTGGAAAATTTTAATTATCCTCCTCTTTCTAATGTTTGTTGATGTTCTCTGACGGTCTGCAAAACTGCCATTCTCTGGGGATTTATCTCAACAGACTGTCGCATGGTGCCATGTGAGAGGATTACGTCTGAAGTACCCTTCTCAGGGACAGTGACCCAGCGCTATGGAAATGTTCTCTCTTATTAAAAACACCCTCGCGTCCGAGGACGCCAATCCTATCCACCGACTCTACCGGGTGGGACAGCAGGTGGGCACAGGTGGACAGGAAATGTTGTGGCGGATCCATGAAGCAGAAAGCATCGAGGAAGAAAAGGTAAGTGGTGCTATCCCTTTATCATAAATGTATGGTGCTTTTGCATAGCAAACACCAATTAAGACTATTTTGTTTTCTCATTCGTTTGAACTGTATGGATTTTTTTAAACTAAAAACATGAGAATTTATCTTTAACAATATAATGTAAAAAATTATAGATACATTTATGATTCAAGGTATGATGATAAAATCATCTAGGTAATAACTTTATAAATATATTTTACTATATAGCATTGCTCTAAAAAGAATTACACACAAGGATTTTACGAGAGTTTCATCTGAGTATTGCATTGCGTTATTGAGATCAAAATCTATGGGATGAAACTTACAATATAGAGGCTCTATTTGAAATCAAAATTAAGCAATCATTTGCAAACAGCCTGTGTTGGTTTTTCATGCTACTGCATTTTATTGCATGTTTTGTTCTACTTTACTTAGAAGGTTTGTCTTCAGAGACAACAATTAACAAATGATTGAAGTTAAGTGAGGGGCAATACCAGAGCGAATTCTGAAGCATCCGCTGTGACATAAACTACATAGTGTCTAGATTAAACAAATGCATTACTCATCTCCAAATAATAAAGACACGTGTTAAAATTAATTTAAAACAATAAGCAATAGCCAGGGTAAAGTTTTTGACTTATCTCTAATTTATTTTCTTTAGTTCTACATGTTTATCTCTAAGTGTGCTCTTGTATTCTCATCAATCAAAACAGTGCTGAAATCGTTTTTGATACTGTGAACCTAGGCGTTGACCACAAAACAAGGAAAACAATATTTTTGTAGAATGTAACAGAATTTTTCTCCAGAAAATTGATAAATGGTATTAGGGGACTGAACTTCTACTCACTGAACTGATTTTAAAGAAATAAAGTGGAAACTGGATGCCGTTTTAAATTTACGCGTGTTCGATTTACCGGAAGTAATACCAGAATAACGATGTTAAGCCACGTCAACGACGTGTAATTACAGAACAGTCAATAAACGAATCCCTCATAAAAAGCCCCTTAATACGCGCGGCCAGGGAATCTAAGATCTGCCGTATTTATCACATCAATAAATAAAACTTCGAAAATTTAACACCACTGAATAATTTAGTGTTAGGCAGTGAAAAAAGATGACCATAAAAATATGCTCAGACAAAATGAAGAAAAAAGATATTACAACTGATGAACTCAAATGATAAAGGTATTTTTTTTAGTGTACTTATGAAATGTATATATCTACATATGGTTTTCCATATAAAAGATTTTAATATCTAACATTGTAAAGATTTACCCTTTCTAACGAAATGTGATAACTTTGATCTGGTTTCTCTAAATGCTATGTATGGCACGCCAAATTCACAAAAATGAGATAATCATAGTTTCACAATTGATAAACTAGGTTTATCGACTGTAAACTATAGTTTACAAACCGTAAACTATAGTTAACGATTCGTTAACTATAGTTAACGATTCGTTAAGTATGTTTTCATCTGTAAAACTATATTTAACGGTTGTTAACTATAGTTTACGAATGATAATCTAAGTTTATCTGTCTGTAATGAAACGTTAACAATAGATTTTGTTGATAAACATAGATTCACGTCTGTAAACTATAATTTACGATCGTTAACTATAGTTAAGAGTTGTTAATCATAGTTTTACAAATCGTGAAATTATATTTATCAGATCGTTAACTATAGTTAACGGTTTGTAAACTATAGTTTACAGATCGTGAAACTGTATTTATCAGAAAATCTGTGTTTTGCAATCGCAAATGATTGTTTTCGGTGTTAAGTATAGTTTACGGTTGTGAAACATAGATTATCGCGTTAACTATGGTTTACAGATGTGAAATATAGATTAACGTTGTTAACTATAGTTTACAGTTCGTAAACTATAGTTTACAACCGATAAACCTAGTTTATCGATTGTGAAACTATGATTATCTCATTTTTGTGAATTTGGCGTGCCATAGCTATGTGATTGTGGTAACTCTATCAATATTCTGCCCGTACTTTAAACGTGTAATTCCTTCGTATGTTTTTTTCTGTAAAGATATTTTCAGTGTTATATGCGGGCAGCAAATACGACCGACGTTTTCAATTATAAAGCAACGCTGTTATTATTCTTTAAATATGGTTCATCAACTGTTGCGAATTGCAGAGAAGAATACGAAGACACGCGAATCATTGCGTTCCGTCAAAATAGTGGTCAGCGGAAGTTCATTAACTTAGTCTCTTACTGGACGCATGGAAACGCTGTTTTGTGATACGTACGGACGCATATCGATATGTAGAGCTTTGAAAAGTATTGGTTGGTACAATCCGGCGGCAGACATTGATACCAGGCTCAGTTAAGCACTGTAGTGCTATATGAAAATAATTTGACATACCGATTTTATCTGACTAGGAGATATATGACCTAAAAGGGGTAGCTTGTGCTTGATTAAATACTGCTGGCATTACATTAACTACCTTTGTAAAGTATTGGATGCAAAGCCGTAGAATGCTTTGCACTGATTAATTATTTGTTTTTTCATCCCTTGCAAGAACTTTTTATAATATGAGACATCACTGTATGACGTTGAAGGGCTTTTAATTAATTTAGACCTTTATTCGGCAAAAAGGGCCTTTGAGTAATAAGGGGCCTTTAGCGTGCCGACTCAAAAAGGGAAAGAGCTTTCTATTGGTTTTCGTGAGGATAAAAGCTTTTTAAGGTACTTGGCGTCGTAAAGCGGCAAAAACTTTGTAACGCACTGGACACATTGCGTGCAAGTTTTGTAAAACATTGGGCGCAAAGCAGGAAGAAGCTCTAGAGAAATTGGGTGCATGAGAGTAAGGAGCTTTATAGAGCACTGGAAGCAAAGCAGTAAGAATCTTAGGAATGGGGAACTTTGTTTTGTTTTGATTTACGGTTAAGAGTTTTGTAAAGCACTAGACGCATAATTTTAACGAGTTTTGTAAGCAGTACATTGTTGAATGCGATGAAGATTTTTGTAAAGCACTGGACGCGTAGCTTTGTAGAGCGCTGTTAGCAATGGGTGCAAAGAGTAAAGAACTAGACGCATAGCTGTAAGCAAAGAGTAAAGCACCGGATGCATAAGAGCTACAGTACAGCACTAGACGCTTAGTGGTAAAGAGCTTAATAAAGCATTGCACGCATTTAAGAGCCCGGTGAAGAACTGAACACTTAGTGGTAAAGATCTTAAAAAAGCAATAAAGGCATATAAGAGCCCAGTATAGCACTGGGTGCTTAGCGGTAAAAAGCTTATAAAGCATTGAACGCATATAAGAGCACGATATGTATGTAACACTTGACGTTTTGCGGTAAAGAGCTACCGGTATATAAAACATTAAACGCATATTAGAGCCCGGTATAGCATTGAACGCTTAGGGTAAAGAGCTTTATAAAGCATTAAACGCATATTAGAGCCCGGTATAGCACTGGACGCTTAGCGGTAAAGAGCTTTATTTCTGATTAACAATATCTCTGTTGTTTTTGAAGACCAGGTCTTCCAACAATCTATTGGAATTCCCATGGTTTCCAATTTCGCCCCGTTATTAGCAGACCTACTTTTGTATTCATATGAAGCAGAATTTGTGTAAAATCTTATGCGTGAAATGAAGAAAACACTTGCTTTGACCTTCAAATCGACGTTTAGATATGTCGACGACGTACTGTCAATTAACAATGATAATTTTTTCCATTCTTATGTCGATACGATATATCCTGGTGAGCTTGAGATAAAAGATACTAAAGAGTCTGACAAATCTGGCCTGGGGGCCATAAAACTTAGACAAGCTCACTTTTGATCTCAGTCTCACTTTTCCACTATATATTCCTTTGGTAAAAGTGAGACTGAGATCAAAAGTGGGCTCGTCTAATTTTTATGGCCCCAGGCCTGTTTCATATTTAGATATTTTACTTGAAAAAGACGTTAATGGTAATCTAACAACCAAGCTCTATGATAAACTTGATGACTTGGTCTTTTCATTCGTCAACTTCCCTTACTTGTGCAGCAAAATACCTTCATCACCTGCATTCAGGGTATACATATCTCAGTTGATTAGATACGCAAGAGCATGCTCTGCGTATGAACAATTTCTAAAACAAGGTAAATTATTGATAAACAAGTTGATGAAACAAGAATTTCAGCAGTCTCGTACAAAGTTATCATTTTGTAAGTTCTATGGTCTCTACAATGACCTTGTCAGCAAATACAATTTATCATTGAGTCAAATGCTGACTGACTTTTTTCTTACTAATTATTTGTCCATTATTTGCACACTGAATTGTCGACGAATTTTTCCGTTATTTCCCGATCATGACAAGGAGCACACGGCGGGTGTGACCGGTCGGCATGGAATACTCACTCCTACATGGCACCTGATCCCGCCTCTGATGTTTCGGAGTTCCGTGTTTGCTCTGATCCTATATTCTCAGACCAACATTATAAAGTTTTATGGACTTTTGTTCTGGAATACTGTTCATTATTTCCATGTTTCATAAAGAGCTAGTAAATCATTGGATGCATTGTGGATGTTATCCGGTAAAAGAAGGAACACATAAGGATAGATAGGATTTTGTGAAGCATTGGATGCAGGACAAGAACTAAATCACAAAATGTATAACTGGCACATTAAGAATGCATATTTAGCCTTGAAACTACGAATGAGTGCGTTGTACTGCATGAGGGAAAAGGTGTTATTAAATTACATTGGTCTCTATTGAGCACCGGTCACTTACACTGTACGTAGTCATGAAAAGCATTTGAAAGCAAGTTCGCACATTAATGTACATCTGAGGAAACAAAGGAAACCGTACACAGAATGGCTGAACAAAGATAAATGTGTAACGGTGTCGATTTTGCAAAACACTGGTTACATACAGGTCAAAAATATTTTTGAAACTAAGCTCTATAACAGTCTGGGCGCATGAAAATGTGCGAAGAACGGAGTGATTTGTAAATATTTCCATTTCTAATTTTTTTCTCTGTGATAACTCTTTGAAAGTAAGGGGTAGTTTATTTCTTGATAATTCTGCCGGAATGTAAATTAGGCAGGTCGATAGGTCGGGAGCTAAGGAGGCCTAATACGCATTCAATTCTCGTGCGCATCTGTCTCTATGCCTGACGCTAAGGAGGCCAAATATGCATGTAAATCTCGTGCGGCTGCCTTTGTGTTTGACGTCGGTTGGTGAGGACTATTAAAATTGGTAAGGAAGTCATCATGTGATTTAAATCTATTTATCTGCATTTTTAAAGTCTAAATCTACAATTTTATTTCACAATGAAATGGAAATATAAGGAATCACTGTCTAGTTAGGAGGGTATGTCAGGGACATCAACAATAGTGGGAAACATGGTATAATTTGCATAACGGGCTGATGCCCTGACATACCCTCTTAACTAGACAGTGATTCCTTAAATCAGTTGTCGCATAGCGATAAAAAAGCTTAATAACTAAATGTTGAATATATCGATAGATCTTCATATAAAGAACATAGATATAGACGCAAAGGATTGTTAAATATGAAAGAAAATGAAAGTCATTAAAACATGGGCATAGATAGGAGTTCAATATTCATTTTGGTCATATGCTTATGGTTGATTTTCTCCTGTGCCATAATAATATGTCATTAGTATTCGACTAATCTCTTCCTCGGGAGATATTCTAATTCTTAGTTGATCACAGGAAGTCGATAATGTTCCAGTGGTATTTATAAACATTCTCAGACCAACAGTATTAAGTTAATACAGCATGGTCCAATTGACAACAATTCGAAATGCACCATGCAAGTATATAATTAGCTTATTGTTGAATAAGACTCTCTGTAGTAGGCTTTGAAGCTTGAAAATTACAAATC
This sequence comes from Saccostrea glomerata, assembly GCA_003671525.1. Classification (NCBI taxonomy): domain Eukaryota; kingdom Metazoa; phylum Mollusca; class Bivalvia; order Ostreida; family Ostreidae; genus Saccostrea; species Saccostrea glomerata. Next base: position 1,777,198 of record PRKT01000020.1, on the reverse strand, counting down.
GTTCACGTAGAAAACGGGGTGAAAATTGTATTAACGATTTCTGTATAATGAAATAAGAATTCATTAGGGATATTCTAATGAATGGTGTTTAGGAAAATTTCCAAAAGAATATCGATATGTAGAATAACGAAGAGTCCCACCGAGTTTGTATTGTTGTCGGAAAAACCTTTGATTTCCAAGCATCATTTCATACTCATAGCTTAGTGTTAAGATGAGGGGGAATTATCTGAAAGTCTCGAAAATGCAGCTCAATCAAGTTACAAGCAAAAGTCACTGTAAAAATATTTCTGATGTTAAAATTCAAAAGAGAATGACTTTCACTGAGCCCTGCTATTTCAAACATATCTCGCAGAATTAATTGGCGTTATTAAGTAAATTATAGGCCATTCTGGATATCTTAAGTGGTTTACTAAATCAGCAGTCTCACAATGGCTTTACTTCCGTTTCCTGTCTGGTAATGACATATTGGATAATGGCAGAGGTTAACCACTATACTCCGGAATTAATATGGCTGTTGATCCCGAGGTAAAATCTTTCTCTAAATTTGCATAGAGTTCCTCCTCCCATAAATCATGTGAATCACCTTTGTTTCTCTCAGACCTTAATCATGCGGCATGTTTGTCCTCAAAGGGATCAGAGTATGTCTATTTTCACCACATACTATATATGGAAATTATCATTCATCCGATTTAGGTTTAAGACAATCTTTGCAATCCCTAATTTTTTTCTCAGTGAAAGAAGTTTTCATTGCAAATACTTTGCAAAAAAGAGCCACGTTATTTTTTCTCAATCATTTTGTTAAAAACAAAGAATAGTACAATTCTCAGTTAACCTTGGATCGACTTTCAGTAAGGCATGGCATTCTCGGCATTACATAATTAGCGTCTGAAATTTACACAATTTTCATACATAGCTGAAATATACATGGGCTAGAAATTCGGCGAATGTCAACGAGTGTAGCAAATATCCAATAACAAGGTCTCGTAAGGCAAAGAGGTCGGACTTAAGTCGTCTTATCGTTGTCAACAACAATTTAAAGTTCCTAATGTTATTAATTTCTTAACAAATGAGAATCTATTCGCCATTTGACAAACGCTTATTACGTAGCGCCGAGAATGCCACGCCTTACTAAAAGGCAAATGGTTGACTGAGAATTTTTACTAAGACTAGATGTGGATGAGGAATCCGTTTGAAGTTTTGATTTGTGCAAAAAGCAACGGGTTTCATCAAGTACTATAATTTAGCTGAATGGTGACTGACGTTTTTCAGATTGAGTTATTGCATGATTATTTACACTCTGAATCGTCTATGATTTTTTTATGTTTGCTTGACAAAGTGCACACGGTGGGTGTGACCGTCGACAGGGGAAGCTCACTCCTCCGTTGCACCTGATCCCACCTTTAATGTTTTAAATGTCTTTGTTTGCTCTGCCCACCGATTTGTATTGTTTAAATGGACTAAGAACTTGAATACTGTTCGTCATTTCCATATTTCTTTTAAATAACCGCAAATATATCTCTGTTGGTGGTCAGCCTGCCCCCGAGGATACCTCACGGACATCAAGCATATATTATACGTGTAATCTTCCAATTTCCAGTTTTGGTATTAAATTAACAGTTCATACGAAAATTGAAAGAAAATGAAGTTTCTTTTAGAGAAATATTTGAAGACTCTTTTCCGAATTCAATGTCTTCTGTGTTCTGTTAAAACTGTAAAACCTGTAATGTTTTACTTGAAAACATACAGACCAAAGCTTCTTTTTCAATAATTTTGGAAATCTTATACACCATGTATCAATATATTATAAAATTATTTCAAAAAATTATTTAAATTTGAAATTTTGACTTAAATCTGTATTCAGTTAATGGTATTAGGGCCTGATCTCCAACAACTACGTAGATTTTATATATCTAAATAAATATTTTAGTGAGGAGTTAAAAAATAGGCTTGGTAGAACAATATATACTTATATACTAGTACTAGAATCAGCTTTGCATCTGTAAAGATTTTCATGAAGTTAAGAAACTCAATATAGGTTTGGTAGTTCAAATTCATTTTGATTGTTGGAAATATAACAATGCAGTATTCATCACACTTGTACCCTTGCTGTCCGTGTTTTCCACTGAACAGGGCGGAATTTTCTCTTTAGTCGTGCATTATAACATCATGAAATCAAACGTTGACGTATTAATTTTTTTCAATTTATATTGAGCACAGCCTCTGGTCCAAAATATGAAATTACATACTGAAAGATAAGTAAAAAAAATGTTGGATCGTGTGCTGTGCTCATATTTTGATTCTTTGTTGAAGTTTGTCAACCTTGTCAAATACGCTTCTTTTCTGCAAAATTGAAGAACATTGCGGTTTCTCAAAGCCTGTTTTCCAATATCTGGATTCTCAAAGAAGAATTTGCTATATATATGAAATGAGAGCACCAAGTCTCTTCTTTATTTTGCTAAGTGAATTTGAACGGAGGTTGATAGTCAATTTATTGATATAAAGACAGGGTCATTTTCTTCAAAATGTGGATCTATTTTAACCTTTCATCTTATGCGTGAAAAGAAGAAAACACTTGCTGTGGCCTTCAACTCGATATTTAGATATATCGACGACGTATTGTCAATAAACAATATTTATTTCCATTCCTAAGTTGATAACGATATATCCCGGTGAGCTTGAGATAAAAGATACCACCGAGTCTGACACATCTGTTTCATATTGGATATTTTAATTGAAAAAGACGTTAATGGTAATCTAACAAGCAAGATTTATGATAAACGTGGTGACTTTAACTTTTCAATCGTCAGCTTCCCTTACTTATGCAGCAATATACCTTCATCACCTGCATACGGGGGTATATATGTCTCTCAGTTGATTCGATACGCAAGAGCATATGCTCTACGTATGTACAATTTCCAAAACGAAGTAAATTAACAAACAAGTTGGTGAAATAAGAATATCAGCAGTCTCGTTTCAAGTCATCGTTTCCTAAGTTCTATGGTCGATGCAATAACCTTGTCAGCAAACACAGTTTATCACTGCGACAAAGGCTGACTGACGTTTTTCATAAATATCAATTTTTAGCCCATCTGAATTGACGATAGAATTGATTTTCCGTTTTTTCCCGATCATGACAAGGAGCACACGGCGGGTTTTACCGGTCGGCAGGGCATGCTCACTCCTCCATGACACCTAATCCCACCTCTGATGTTTTTGAGGACGGTGTTTGTTCTTTTCCTATTCTGTATTGTTTTATGGACTTTTGATCTTGAATACTGCCCGTTTTCTCCATATATTTCATTGGCATTCAGGGGCATTGGGCAGTGAGGGATCTTTATCGTGCCAACGTCTGCCGAGACAAGATGCTTCGGTTTTTAAGGTCTCATCTGAAGTACCCACAACATTCAGTGCATAGTGCCGTAACATATGCAGTTCTTTGTAATATTAATTGTTGTCGATTAAAATTCGGGTTTTCTGAACAATATTTAAATGATAATTTTAAAATCTGAAATGTTCACCAGTTTTTCAAATGTTTGTTATAACTAAAAGCAGTGTGTCCGGTTTTTCACATAAAAATATAAAGTCTTGGTATCATTATGAGAGAGGGAGTTCCGTGTGACCACAGATAATCCATTATGTTGTTAGAACCATACTTTGGCCGACTCTTTGTTGATAAAGAGAAATGGATATAGTAAAAGAGATCCATTGCGTTTTCTAAATGGACGGAAAGTAACGAATCTTTGCAGAGAAATGAAAAAATGTCATTGGTCAAACTCAGCGGAGAGTAACATGAGAGCCATAATGAGTCGGTCGTCAGGGGGATAGCCTGAGGCTTTATCTGTTATCGTTTTCTAATGGTCGTCATTTTTCACTGTTCAGATTCACGTTTCATAAGAAATGTCTTGTCACAAAAATAGAACGTGCGATATATATAAGAGCTCTCTCGTAAACCGTTCGAAAATTGTCCACGTTTTTCTGACTAAAAAAATACTCTAGAGTAAAGTGATGCCAAAAATATTTGTATCCAAAGAAAAGTACTAGTCTTTAGTCTTGTCAGATATATACCTATAAAATATGGAAAACCTACCAAAAACCATTCATTGTAATGACCAAAATTAAAATTTGAGTAAATTCTTTTCAAAAAGAGGACCAACTCCAAGGCCAAAGTCGTGAATTTAAAAATGACTGTACCCAAAGAATTAAGATCTTATCACAAGAAATACACAGATGAAATATGAACACGCATGCACCAACCGTTCAAAAGTTATGGCCACAGTAATGGAAAGTGCATCGTTAAATATTTATAGCTCCCAGAATTTCAGACTTCCCGCACGTATCGTAACGATTACTATAATGACGTAAACATGAAAACAAATATTGCGCAACAATGTAAACAGGAAATAAACTTTCTGTTTATCCCGAGATAAGGCGTTGCTGATGTCGGTAATTACTGTATAATCTGATCCAAATGAAGACAGGCTGGTATAGGAGATAGGTAATTGGATATGTATCTGGATGATGTACAATATGTCGCTCTGTGCCTGGGTGAAGTCCAATATGTCGGAATATGACAGATCCGCGGGATGATGGATGGCAAAATGCTCTCCCAGGGGATTATGTTAACTTTGAGCAAATTGTTGTATAAATATTTGACTTCTAAATATTTTAATGGTCAGACAAGCAAACTTCATGTTGGAATAGTGATTGAATACTAGCGATTATTTAAAAAAAAGACACTAATTGTAACAGAAATCTGATAAATGCAACAATAATCAAACGATTAAAGTAAAAATATCAGGAATTACAAAATTAATAACAAACTTCACGACAATGAAATATGGAGATTACGAACATCATTTAATCTCAAAATGAGTTGTCTGATCAAACAATTTAGTTAGAGCAGAGCAAACACGGATCTCAAAAACATCAGAGATTTGGTCAGGTGCCATGGAGAGGTGAGCATCCCGTGTCGTCTGGTCAAACCCGCCGTATGCTCCTTGTCATGTTCGGAAAAACAAATCCCTAGACATTTCACTATGAATATGATGGCCTAACAATTAGTATGAAAGACGTCATCATCGAATGAATGGTAGAAAAAATTGGCTGACAAGGTCATTGTATCGACCATAGAACTTGCAAAAGAACATCACAAACAACGAATGTGTTAAAATTTATCTTGCTAAATTTAGATCAACCATTATTTCCGAAGAGACATTGCAAGATCAGGAGTGATCTATCTTAAGAGGAAAATCTACAATTATTGTTGTCAAGCCGATAGATTGCAACAATCCTACATGATTATATATGTAATTAATTTTAAAAGGAACATAATTTCACTTATAGACAAATTCCCAAAGAAAGGGTTGGAATTTGGAAGGTTGTTATGAATTTTGTTTTCAAAATACATTCCAGATACATAACAATATATATGATATGGGGAAAATGGAGTCTGTTACTTATAACCTTTATGAAAGTGATGAGGTTTAATAAAATTCCCCTATCATATTACCATTCCCATTCCTTTTTTATATTAAAAAATATAAATTATTATTACTCTAGAAGTCGGATATCATATTCTAGTTTCAGTCATTTCTCGGTACAGCAGTGATCAGAATTCTGCCGTAATGAGAAATACTGAGAAGCGAATTCCTCAGAACTCTGGAAGACGCTTTATAAATCGTTATTACAAGGAAGGCTTCGTAACAGTACAATGACTGGAACAACAGAGCTGAGAATTGTATGAATTTATTGTTGGACATTAAATATTTATCCATTTTATAGCAGGTTTAATGTTATTGGATATTTCAACAGAGTGCTGATCTAAGATGAAACAGGATGTTCGATTTTTCGATTTTTTAAGCATGTAAATTTAATTACAAATGTCTTAATATTCAAGAAACTGAGAGTATTTGTTATTGATTCCATCTTTAAATCGACCAGTTTGAAAACAAACAGGCATACATACATTATTCATGAGATGAGATATACAGATTTTCAAAGAATATTCAGATGAAAGCATTCTCAAAACAGCATTGCTTGAATATGTTTCAAGTTTCATTTAACAGAAACGTTACTGGGAAGAAACACGTGACGCTTTATCGGGTAGGATCTTAAAGAGCAAAAGAAAAAGATCTTTTTGAAGTTAATTTACTTATCACAACAATTGTTATACAAAGAAAATGGTTAAACCGGAGGTACACATAACACGCTGAGTAATAGGCGGGAAACTTTGTTGTAGTGAGATGTAATATATAGCAGTGTCCCACTTTCCGTAGCCACCTCGTACAAATACAGATGTGATAAAAAAAATCCTTTGTAAATACTACTAACATAAAACTAAAAGGTACAAGTACTCCACGTTTTATCTTTTCCTTTATTTCAATGAAATTCTATTGCTGTTTATCTTGAGCAATTAACACATTTTACTTCTAAACTAGTAAGATCTTGTTTTTAAGCCATCTGTCTGAAGTATGTTTAGCATGTTTTAAAGGCAATTTCATAAGAAGTGATGTATAGATCGTTATGCAATACGAGGGGTGATCAAAAAGTTCGCAAACTAATGGAATAACTTCCATGAAAGAAACAATATTTGGTTTCAATGTTGATTATATTTTAAATTAATACTCTCCGATTTTAATGCACAGCAACCACCGTTTTGCGCATGCGCGAACCACGTGATATTGGCGGTCACGTGACCCCATCCGTAGCGTTCTGTCACAAAAGTTGTTTTAATTTTCTTTCCATGTGAGTTAATTTTTATGACAAGAACAGTTCATTTGTCAGAAAAGATCAAATCTCGGCAACAGAATGGATGGATAAGAATATCATTTCCAAAAATAAGCATGCGACCTTTAAAACACAAATCTTGTGTCTCGTGAGAGATTTTTATTCAAGGTGGATAGAGAACAGTAGCCTTCTTTTTATCATATCTAATATGTTTAAAATCAAAAGTAAACGATATCTTAGGTATTTAATAATTATATTATTGTTCAAATATTCAACTATTTTTCAAAGTGAAAATTGGAGGTCTTTGATAGCAAATTGCTTAATTAAAAACACATATCTTTTCAAAATTGCTTTCATTGGGCAAAATGACAAGTATCATTTTTAACCATCTGCCTTCCTTCACTAAAACGATCAATCCAATCATTAATTGAATTTATAGGAACTCATTTATC
>PRKT01000020.1:1729477-1769581 GCA_003671525.1 Saccostrea glomerata | reverse complement strand
GCGACCTTTAAAACACAAATCTTGTGTCTCGTGAGAGATTTTTATTCAAGGTGGATAGAGAACAGTAGCCTTCTTTTTATCATATCTAATATGTTTAAAATCAAAAGTAAACGATATCTTAGGTATTTAATAATTATATTATTGTTCAAATATTCAACTATTTTTCAAAGTGAAAATTGGAGGTCTTTGATAGCAAATTGCTTAATTAAAAACACATATCTTTTCAAAATTGCTTTCATTGGGCAAAATGACAAGTATCATTTTTAACCATCTGCCTTCCTTCACTATAACGATCAATCCAATCATTAATTGAATTTATAGGAACTCATTTATCTTAGTAAACTGTGTACAAATTATTATATGATACTGCAGAGGGATATCTAAGATATACAATAAATTGTACAGTCGTTTGTAGAACGAGTTCGACTGAGACAACCATTTTTCCTCACAAGTGACCTACATAGTGACGTCACAAACAAAGAGAAAAACTTTATTCAGCGTATGCTATTTATAGACCTTGTGAATGGCTATGTGTGTACCGAATTTCAATCTAATCTGAATTGTGGTTTTGTAGTTTTAATTTCTTCAGTACTCCACGTTTGCAATCATTGGTGAAAGTGCATCCCCGTATAAGAAACAGAGGAAAGCATTTTATTGTTTAAGTACAGCTATTTGTAAGAACCAGGCAGGGGGTGATTCATGACCATTTCAGATTTTTACAAAATTTTAATATGTTGCTTCATGGACCAAGGGAACATCATTGGACAATGTAATGTAAATATGATAGTTTTTGAAAAATCTATCACTATCATGAATCACTTATTTTCATTTCTGCCTGGTTCTTATGAATAGCTGTACTTAAACAAATGCTACCACCATAAAAGTATACATTAATGCTTCATACTCATTTGTTTACCATTTATATTTCTCTAAAATTAAGAGTTTTGTATTTTCGATATTTGGTTAATGTAAAAGTTCAACATCTGATATTGTGTTAATAATCTAAATAGTTTTTATCTAAGAATCAAACAAAGATTTTATAAATTTTTGAAAAGGGCCAAAAAGGTATTCATTATGAAAGCAATAATTTGATTTTTTCTTGACTAAATTGAGATAAAATGAACTATTCAAAGACTGTTATTAGAGAATACAACGATGTTACAATATAATTTAATTTAGATCCTTGATCCACTCGAACAAGATTGATCTATTTGAAGCGGATCAAAGATATAATTGTATAATTATATTGAATTATTTCATACCTTTTCATACATCCTCACAACGACAACGTGTTAACTCAAATCCCCTGACGTTGTGAGGATGTATAAAAAGGTCCATTTCGGTGACTTTATACAAACAGGATCTAAAAGGAGTGGGATCATGGAGAACTTTCGTCTAATCACACTGTGGTTGAAAGTCTATTGACAGTGACCGATCTGATCACTTATCTTTTCCCATCTTCTTTGAAGATGATAGGACTGGAATGAAGTTATCTCCCTTCTCTGTTCTTTCCTTTTCATACGTTGGATATCCTGATCTTTAATCGTTTAATCCATTTTGTCATGTTATAATTTCTTCTCTTACATTTTAGTAAAGATGGAACTTGCAAGTTTTCTTTTCTTGATATTGGTCATTTTTAGACTTTGCTTAACCATTCAGATTGTACACACAAGTTATCTGAAGTCGAAATCAAGTCGAGTTTCTGATGGGCAATATCTATGCAGTTTTTAGAGACCAGGTTTTCAACAATCTTTTGGAACCATTATGTATCCTACGAGGCACCTGATCCCACCTCGATGTTTTGGATGTCCTTGTTTTTCTGCTCCTATTTTGTATTGTTTATGGACGTTTGATCTGGAATACTGTTCGTATTTCCATATGTTTCATTTGTTCGTTATTAGCAAACCTTTTTGTATTCTTTTGAAGTAGAATTTATTAATAAACTTTTACATGAAAAGAAAACAGTATTACGTGTGGCCTTCAAATTGACGTTAAGATATACTGAGGATTTTTTTTTTATTAATTAACAATATTCATTTTAATTCCTGCTTGATTTGATGAATCCTTTGAACTCAAAATAAAAGATACACTGAGTCGGACACATATGTTTCATATTTGGATTACGAGAAAAGGACATCTTTGGTAACCTAACAGCAAAGCTTAATAGCTTTATGTTAATCAAGTAAACATGATGACTTCAACTTTTTGATTTCCATCTTCCATAATTTACATGAATATTCCATTGTCACCTGTGATGTGTTTTTTAGTTGATTCCAATAGATTGTTGGAAGACCTGGTCCAAAAACAATATTGATATTGTCAATCAGAAACTCGAACATCTTTTTGATGTCAACTTGAGAGTACTTGTTTGTGCAATCAGAATGTGTTTTAATAAAATAATTTTGCAAATGACCAAGTAGTTCAATTTTCATTGAAAAAGCAGCTGTCAATGATATCAAAAATATGTCACATATTACAAAAACAGTGTTTTCTCTAAGCTTATATTGGAATATTTTTCCCCAGAATTTTAACGATATATTTATTATGTTTACCAAATATGATGATAGAATTCATGACAATATATAATTTATATGATTAGGAGAGCTTAGAACATTTTACTGCACAAAAGTACTCTGTGTGCAGGCTGCATTTTAAAAAAAGGAATCCAAAATTTACTGAATACTTCGAAAGAGAAAAAAAATTAATCTTTTGCTTCTTTAAAAAACCTTCCTTAAAATAGAGCTTAATGATTTGGGCATGAAATTAAATCATGTGGTTTTCACTGAATACAGTTATATTAACACAGAATCGAAATTTATTGTAAGAACTAAAATATAATGAAGATTTTTTAAAATTGATGGAGGTCGAGATAAAAATCTGCTCAAATGCGGAGGAACGAACCTATTTAACCATCTAAATCTAATGATGCTGTTAAAGGCGATAATTTTGTTCACTGGAAAAGTATATATAGAGTAGACTGATGCTTCTATTTAGTTTCTGAAACTGGGCAGTCAATAACCTTAGTTGGATCTACAAGTCTGGCTGTTATATTTATTATCCAAGCGCTTACTTTTATTGATAGAAATTTCCTTTTCCAAATGAATATAAGGCGATTTCCCCATATTTTTAGCAATTAATTACCTCATCTAGAGATAGGAGCATTACAAGTAAGTTGCAACCTTAATAAGTTATTGAGTTTTGATATACCAGTAATGAAATGTGCAATTTAAAACGGTCTAATATGCCATTTGCAGAATTGCACCTGACCCTTTGAACATTCACAAGAACTTTGGATCAACAAAATTTTTCAGGAATAAACGATGAATTGCCACTTAAGAATCAAATTTTCAACAAATTAATATATTGTAGAAGATTGTAGTTTAATGAAGGTAACATTCAGTACCAACATAGTCCCTTTTCTTTGGCTTCTTTTTGCAGACATCTTTTACGTTAAATTCTTTTGTAATCTTAGATAGATAAAGGCGATCTCTTTGCAATATTTGTTAATTAATAATACTTATTTGCATAAGAGAGGATAGATATTGTAAATAAAGGCTAAGTTCATTAAAAAATTCCCTCATCAAGAAACAATGGAAGCCTCCTAGCATAGGGTTGGGCTAACCTAGGCTGGAGCAGGGCTTAGGGGGTCACACTTTTAACACAGACACATTCAGGGGGTGTTGGTGGGGGTGGTGATTAAATCTTTCTCCATTCTTAGTCAAATTTTCCAATATCGTTAATCTCAAAATAGTGATCTTTTGTATTTATTTATTAATTTTTATATAATATTGTTCGGTCACATCCACTATGTGCTCTGTCTTCGTCATGATCGGGGAAATAACGGGAAAATCCGTTGACAATTCAGTGTGTAAATAATGGCCTGTTTTAAAAATTAGTATGCAAATTGTCAGTTCGCATTTGACTTTTTATATTTGCTGACAAGGTCATTGTATCGACCATGGAACTTTCGAAAATGATGACTTTAAACATGACTGCTGTTATTCTTGTTTTATCAACTTGTTTGTGAATAACTTACCTCAGGTTTGAAAATTGTTCATTGAGCATGCTCTTGCGTATTGAGTCAGAGAGATATAAGTCCCGTTTGCAGTGATGAAGGATATTGCTGCATTAGTAAGGTAAATGGATGATTAAAAATTTAAAGTCACCATGTTTTTCATAAAGCTTTGTTGCTAGATTATAAGTATCTTTAACGTCTTTTTCTAGTAAAATACCCAAATATAAAACAGATAAAACGTTTATTTTGAGAAAGGCATTTATCGCTTACTTTGAGAAAGTCACATAATTTGAAGAACAAATTTATGGTTGTGCTCAGAAAAACAAAATGAAATGCTGTACATGTTAAACTAAGATTGTCACTAATTTGTATATAGTGGATATGCAATAATGATTGAAAAGTTGGAAAAGGAAATCATAAGATCGCTAAAAATCATAGAATTATCGTAATTTGTCAGCGTGTTGTTTAATCGTAGGGGTAAAGATTTAATCACATCCTATTAGATTGACGAAAAAAAAACCCAGAAAATTTTCACTCGGGACCAAATATTATAGAGTTTTTTGAAGTCAAAAAATTAAAAGAAAAGTGCAGAATTTAATACATTACTAAAATATTTGGTTTGTTCTCATTCTAGATAGTCCTTATTCACATCTACTTGATGTCATATTTGTTATTGTAATTGTTAATGTATATGTATATATGTTATTATAACTTATAAATAATTGCCTTGAGTGAATAAATTGTGCTATTCCACATTGCAGGTTTCTAGGCGTATTAATGTATTTCCACATCGCCTAGTGTATAATAGAGAATTAACGATTTTCATGTTGTAGAAAAAGTGTCAATAAAATGTTTAAGATCATATTTTTCTGTCAAGATCTTTTTAAAAATCCTTATGGTATATCCTCTTTAGATCTTTTTGAAACATGGTTCAGAGTTTCTGCATATCAACGGGAATATGTAACTATTGTTTGACAAATTCTTTAATTTATAAAGAGTATTTACATACGGGTAGAAACCTAATATCATGATGCATTGATCAGTTTCGCCAGATCCGGCGGTAAATAGTCATCTCAATCCGATCGACGATCAAGTTCTGTCATCTTAAATCAGCCCTGATAATAAACTGCAGACAGTATGAATATATTATGACTAATTCTTACTGTAATTATTCATATCATAACGATTTCGTCTCCAGCTTGGCCCCGGAGCTAAACAGATATCTCTTGTAATTTCTCAATCTTATGTGATGGCGGAGAAATAAATACTGGTGTTAGCCATGAGATATTAGTATTTTCTGAAGACAAATTGTCGCTTAATCCCAAGAGAAAATGTCCCTCTCATTAGCTACATAAAAGTAAATGCTGCGTTGTATCCAAGGTCCCGGATGTTGCGGAAGAGAATGGGGATTTTCAATCTTCCTAAAGCTGCTGAATGTCAATATAGTAACCTTACGGTATTGACTACGGCTGGAAATCTCATCATTAGGGATTTCATTTGTCAACTCAATAAGCTACTGTTGAAAAAAATGTTTGATCGGTGCATCACATATTTGAGTAATTTTTTAAACACAGATGACTCCGTTTTAAAATTAGAAATACCGGAAATGCTATTAATTGTAACAGTCGTGGATAACGACTAGAAAATTATAAAGACCTTCTCTCTATACCGGTTTTGTCTGTCCTCTAATGCAGAAAATCCATCAAAATCACTTTAAATTTACATTAGATTGATTTATGAGTCATTATCAAAAACCGCAAAAAATAATTCTAAGAAAAATCAACAATTTTCTTGTGTTAAAAAATAATTTTTTATTTATCAAAACAACAACATATAAGCAATCCATAATTCTAATTTAAAAATTGTATATTAACTAAAACCGTCTGTTTAAGGTCAAGAAATGTAAAGAATTAAAAGAAAATCTATGTGATATATCTTCTTTAGATCTTTATGAAATATGGTTCAGAGACACTGCATTTCAACGAGAATATGTTACTTATGTTTGACATAAATTTTAAAATTTATAAACAAATGACACACGGATAGAAAAGTATTCGTATTATGCACTGATCATGGAAATGAAAGCGAAGCATTTCAACATATCGATAATCAACACTTTCCTGATTTATGTAGCAATATACCATTACCGCCTGTGAGTTTATATCTCCCCAGTTGATTCAATACTAAATAGCCAGCTCTACATAATATGAATTGAGAGAATTTCTTGATAAAACTATTCATTTAAATGGATAAATATCCTAATGGTGTGATTAATATCGAATATTGTTATTCATTTTCGTAAATTATTTAAAAGAAAAAAGATGTAGCGATTAATATTAGAAAATTTGATGTTAATATATATAGAAAATTAAATATTATCTATTTATTTTGTATTATTTGTATGCCAGTTATTTTGAATTATATATTTGTTCTATAATGCTGTACTTCTTTGCCAAAATATGTATATTCATATTCAAAAGTGATATTGATATGTAATTTCTTGATTCTTGTTCTAGACACGTTTGTGATTCATATGAGATAATATTAAAATTAAATTTATATGCGAAAACTTTATATAAAAAATCTTGTTGTTCATATTCAATAATTCAATGATTTGCATTTTTTAAATTTTGCATAAATCCCATTATATTATTTGCATATAAATCACAGGATTTTCGAATATAAAACAAGTTTAGGCAAATGAATAATTAACAATTTTCAAATAGGAAGAACAAAAATTTTTTAATGCAAATCACAAAATTAAGCATATAAATCACAAGATTATTGCATGCAAATCTCATTAAGATAATCGGATATTGATCCCAAATTTCAGTATCTCGATATAAAATGTTCGAATGTTAATGATATTTGAAGATATATGATGCAGAAATCATGCTCAAAATTCCATCAAAACAAGACAGGAGCAGAGCAAACACGGACTTCTAAAGCAGATGTGGGATCAGAAGCCATGGAGAAGTAACTAAGCATCCCCTGGCAACTGGTCACGTCTGCTGTGTATTACTTGTTATGATTGGAATATGGAAAAACCAGAAAATAATTCAGTGTGAAAATAATTACCCCAACAATTTTTATGTAAAACGTCAGTGAAAATTCGACATAATGATAACTTGCATTGTCTGACAAAGTAATTGTCTGGATAGTTAAATTTGCGACATGCCCACAGATGTCTTTGTTTCTTCAACTTACTTGAAAGTATCATCGGAAACCCACTTATCAGAGAAGCGAGACCTACCGTGGGTTTCTGACGATGACTTGTAAGTAGCTTGCCTTATTTCATAAGTTATTGTTCGATTAAAAAGTGGCATAGTTACATTTGTAATAAAATATAAATGTAAATCATTTCGTAAGTTCTATAGTCGATACAATGACCCTGTCAGCAAATACAATTTATCAAATGCTGACTGATGTTTTGCGTACTAATTGTTAGTCCATCATTTACACATTGAATTGACGACGAATTTTTCCCGTTATTTCCCGATCATGACAAGGAGCATACGGCAACTGTGACTGGTCGGCAGGGGATACTCACTCCTCCATGGTACCTGATCCCACCTCAGATGTTTTAGGTCCGTGCTTGCTCTGCTCCTATTTTGTATTTTTTATAGACTTTTGAACATCGCTCTTTATTTCCATATATGTATTTCATAAGTATAATTAAAGATGAATATATTCTGACTATATGGTAATTTCTAATGCTGAATATGTCAATGGACATTGTAAAAAATATTCTTTTAGTAGTAATTATTTGATTTTTTCATTTCTTGAGCATCCCCCTGCTACTTTACATACTTACACATCTTTAATTCAATTTACTGCTTTTTATGAAAACATCCAAGACATCGCCTGATTCAAGATTTAATCCTACAGAGAAAATGTAAGCCGCTAATCAAGACACATTTCTGAAACTAAAATAGGATGCTAAGTGTAAATACACGATGCTATTTCTAAAACTAAATGGAAACAAGTTATTAAGGGAAATCTTTTTGTTTGTGCTTATAGCTTTGGTTTTAGTGCTGTGAATTTGCTTTTGTAGGCAATGTAGTCAACAGAAGAAAATCGTTTTAACTGATTTGTGAATCTTAAACCAGTGATTAACTCCAGCAATGAAGAGCAATGGTCCTGTAGATAACTATATGAAAAAAAAATTACCCAGATGGACACATGAGCATGTTCAAGAAGCTACCTCAAAACCAATTTATGTCTTAATACAAATTTTAGGACACATCCAAATCCGAAGATAGTTTGTCATCATTTCTTAACATCCTAAGCTCTGCATTATTCTATCTTAAATAAGGGTAAAAGATTGTCAATTTTGTGATCATTTTCTTTCTATCATTCTCAACTCCTTAAAAGTTTATACGAGGTTATACGGTAGAAACTACTGTAATTCATGATATACTTTATATATTTTCCTTTATTGAGCCTTTTTAGATATGAAGGTAAGTTTTAAAGGGATTTTTAAAAAGTTGAGTTTCCTGATTTTCTTGTTTAGTCACTTTCAATTAAATGAATTTAAGGGCCACATACTGAGATTGTTTTAAGTGATGTTCTAAATGTGAGAATTGTAATACAGTCAATTTTCAGTCTAATAAGGTGATGCCTTTTCGGATATATCTGATGAGAAAATAGTTCACACCAGCACATATGCATTATGGAAACTGAAAATTTATATAAATGAAAAGGATCTACATCATTTTATACGAAACGGGTTTTATTTGAAAATAAGGAAACTGACCAACACTTAAACGAAGAATTTTTATTTAAAAGTGCCTTTAAATGAAGTAAAATGTATGGTGAGCCTAGAAATGTTGGGTGTACAGTAGAAAAAAAATGTGTCAAAAGGAATTGAATGTAAAAAGTGGTTCTTAAAGTGTCGATGATATTTTACCCGTGACATCCATTAATGTTAGAGTTAAAAAAATTCTTTTGTATGAGAAGAAGCTAACCATTTGCTGTGACCTTCAATTCGACATTTAGATATATCAGCGATGTATTATCAATATAAACTTGAAATATAAGACACCACAGAGTCTGACACATATATTTGAATATTTCAGTTTAAAAAGGCCTCAATACCAACCTTCGAACAAAACTTTTTGATATACATGATGACAAACTTTATATCGTCAACCTTCCTTGTGTAGCAATATACCCTTATCACTTGCAAACGTATGAGGTCTCCCTGTTGATTCAATAGCAGGAGCATATGCTCTACATGTTATCCCTTTTACAACAAAGCATGCTTTTGACTAACAAGTTGATAAAAAAGGATATCAAATACTTAGTATCTCGTTTTAAGTCATCATTTTGCAAGTTCTCTTGTCAGCAAATACAATCTATCATTAGGTCAAATGCTGACTGACGTTTTTCATACAATATTTGCACACTGAAATTTCAACGGATTTTCCCGTTAAATCCCGATCATGACGAGGAACACACGGCGGGTGTAACCGGTCGGCAGGGATGTTCACTTCTTTGTGGCATCTGATCCCGCCTCTGATGTTTTGGAGTTCATGTTTGTTCTGCTCCCTATTATTATTGTTTTAATGGACTTTGCACTTGGATACTCTTCGTAAATTCATTTCTATATTTCATGTATAATTTCGATTTAATATAATAAATATAATCGATTTCATATAAACAGAAATGTTTTAATACTGTTTAGGTTTAGTCTTGTTTTATCCCTTATGATTTTTTTTCTTAAGAAACACACCCTGTCTGCGAAATTATTTAGGTCTGATAAAAAAACAGTATAGTGTCAATACGATGATTTAATCACCCTAGACCTAAAAGCGAAGTGAATACTATGCTCTGAAGAAGGCTAAATCAACCTACATGTATTGACTGAAATAAGCAATAAATGATTTGTTATATGATGAAAAAATACAAACTCTTTTTGCAAATCATTGCATCTTTTCGATTCCATTTGATGAAGTTGTAGCCAGAGGAGTAGGGCTAAAAAGAACAAAATCAGTTTTACTAATTTGAAGTTTCTTTAGTGCTATTTAGAAAAAAATAATTATCAGGCTCGTAGCATTGATTTTTAAAGGTGGGTTTTATAAGAGAATAAGGGACAACTTGTCTGAAATTTTCTTTGACCAGTTCCGAAATGAATAATTCCTTTTTGGAAAGTGAAGGCGGAGGTGTTGAGAAACATATGACGGATATACTGTATAAATTAAAGTGGTGTTGGGGCAATCACCTTCCATACTAAAAATGAGTTCAGGAAAAAGTGTTGGGTCACGTTCAGCCTGGTTGAAGTCGGGTGCAGATGAATTAATTTTTTAGAACCTTACTCTATCAATTTGATTTTCTATTCTTTGTCTATAATCATATAAAAAAATAATACGTATACTCACCTGGAAAGTCAAATGCAGGTGAGCATATTAATGCAGTATTTATTTTCTACAATGCTGAATCACAGCCAACAGAGAGCTGGGAATTATTCAATCATTTAATAGTTTTATTAATTTGCCTATCAAAACCTTTTGTTTAAATTTATTGCCTCTATGATTTAATCTACCGATGAAGTTTACTTAGCTGTATACACAAAGTACTATGTATGGATGACACTTGATATTTGATCAACTGTCTTTAATGTCCCGTCATTCTCTACGAATATGAAATACCAGGTATCTCAACAACATGCTATCAGATCATTAGCATCGTCTAACACCGTCTTTGCACGTGTTTCCCCAGACTATTTCCCTATGGATAATAGGAAGCTCATTAATATCAGTCTTCAGTCGTTTTATTCTCAAAATATTACGACGTCTGATCATTTTCACTTCATTCGATACAGAGAACGATCATAGACATTTATGCCTTGCTGTTCAATCCATTTCTAAATGAATAAAATATATTCTAAACTATTCGATACACGGATTTTTGTCACATTATAGGAAACCATCAACATAACGTATCTGCTTTAGGTTTATAAAGACAAGTTCATTATTTTCAGAAATTATTAATCTTGACTTGCTGTCACCAAGCAACAGTTTTTTCTCCGAAAAACGTAAAAATAAAGTGCAAACTCGAAATACAAATTGTTAATTCTATTCCAGGGTGCATCAGTCTTCATTTTTAACAAGAAAATCGCCAACAAACTTCACAAGCCTCGGCGACGAGAGCAGGTGTCCGAGATCCTACGTCATGACGTCACTCTCCTGAACAAAATGTCGAACGCCTCTGTCCTCACTGTATATCACGGTCTGCAGGAGGACAAGTAAGTAGTATGTCAGTGTATGGGTATATTATAACAATAACTTATCTCTAGTTGTGAGTAGTATGTCAATGTATGTGTATATAAGAAGGACAAGTGAGTAGTATGTCAGTGTATGTGTATATTAGGAGTACAAGTGAGTGGTGTGTCAGTGTATGCGTATATCATAGTTTAAGAACTTATTTCTAATGTTGTGTATCTGTATCTACTGGGTCATCGAGAGGGCAATCCGGAATGTATGTCATGGTAGAGTCAAATGTTACTTTTGCATGTTATTCCGGAAAAGACCGGGTTTTGTGATTTAGTTTTATGTTTCAATAAAAGATGGCACGCTTTTGAAGTTGTCATTCATTATAACTCATTTATGTGACGATTGTAACGAAGTCAACGTTACAACATGGTGGAGAATACCAATTCGATTCCAAGCAACGCCCTGTTTGATGGTATGAGCGGATTCCACAATTCATCTGATGTCCACATGCCAGTGCTGACCCCCGTAGGACAGAGGCAGGAGAGTTGGCGCGCAAACGACAAATGGCGCGACACAGCACCATCAGAAGGCAAGTACATAGGAGATGAAAGTCCGCCTTGGACAATACACAGACCGTTGAGATCGTCTACTCCGGTGACCCGTACAGTCATAACTCCAATGGACAAACTGTCACTAAAGAAGTTCAGTGGGTACTCGCACGAGGACGCGGCAAAATTCCTTGACGAGTTTATGTCGTACTGTGTGTTTCACGACATGGATGCTAACGAACCTCGGAAGATTGCAGCTTTTCATTTGCATCTTCAGGGCCCGGCGTTGGTGTGGTTTGGTCAGATTCCAGATTTCATCAGGAAATCTTGGCGTGCCATTGAGAACAATAACTTGTTGAATGGTTATATGAAATCAAAAGTGAAAGTTAGGTGTATGAAACCTGTTACTGTTGAACCTAATACAGAGCTTATTGTATATGGTAAAGTACCAAAACAGTCATTGTATGGTGTGCAGGGTTTATTATCTGCTCATGTGAATGTTTTGAGAAGAGGTCTGTTATTGGCTAGATCCGTGAATACCATATCTGCAAGTAAAACCATTCCTTTCAAAATCATGAATCCTGGAAATGACTCTGTTTTTATACCTAAGGGTATGGTGTTGGCTGATTTTGCTGTATTAGATTCCTCGTATGACATTATGCAATTACCTGTGTGTAATAATATTAAGAATGTCAGTCAGGGTGAGACAGATTGTCAGAAATCAGATGATTTTGGTGCTTTTTGTGCAAATTTTGATTTTTCTGGTGCACATACACTTACAAATGAACAGATTGTGAAACTTGAGAAATGTTTATATGCACACAAGAATGTATTTGTAACAAAAGAAAATCCCAAGCTTGGTTTTACAAACCTTGTACAGCATGAGATACATTTGAAACCAAATTTTGAGAATTTCAGTATATCGTACCGGAAAACCACTGAGAAATCTAGTTTTTGTGGAGATTAAAGTTTGTTCTTTTCGAGGTATGAAGTGACCCAAAAATGCAGGTCCACTGCGAAATGTCAAAATTTATTTCTCATAAATTCTTTCTGCACGATATATCTCCATGTCCTACCATATATTTTTCAAGCCACAAAGAAAATATGAAACTTAACGGTAAATTCTAGTTATGTCGTAGCCGGAGGACTTATCTCTAATTTTGCGATTTAACTTTTAATTGATAAAAAAATCTTGCTTTTATAGGGAGAGTTTGTCTTTTGCTTCAGAACCTGTCGCCGGAAGCTTAGCAAATTTTCTAGAAAGATTTGATAAAATGTCTCCTCAGAGTATAAGCACGGTCGGTATTACTGTTTAAAGACATCAAAATTTTTTTTTAAAAATGCATTTAAAATGAGATGCTTCGAATAATTTCTACCTTTTCTTACATTTGATTATTGTGAATCCCTACAGACATGTGGCTTTATGGAACACGAAGTACAGTGCGGAATTTATCAGGTATATCAGTCAATCTTGATTAAAATTCTGTATTTCATATAAATCAGTGTGAAATAAAGATTTTATATAAAATTAACTTTTAACAATTTTATGCATTATTTTTCGTTCAAAAAGGAATCATATGATCTGAACTATAGGAATGCTTAAAGAGAACATCTTGTCTAAGAAGGACCATAATGCATGAAACGTCTTTTAAATAAATTTTAAAAGTTCATTTTTTGCCTTTTTTTTTTAAAAATACTTTCTTATAGGAAAATAATTCAATAAAATGTTGAGACTACTTTTATCATTTTTATTTCTGTTTAAATGAACGTAGATAACTGAAGCTTTAATGTATGTCCATGGTGTAGAGCGGTTGATACATCGTAATGTTAACCCCGCCTCCATTCTCATCACCCAATCAGGACGCTGGAAACTGGCCTGCTTTGGATTTGCCGAGAAAACACAAGATGGAAGAGTAAATATGAATATTTATTGCATTATGAATTATAAATCTACCGCTACATGTATTGTTGATTCAAAAGGTATATATAAACCAGTAAGGTAACCCAGTATATATAATGTATGAATTCCACTCTGTTGAAGTAAAGACCTAGAATATTTTTTCTTCAAATATCATAGTCATTTAAAAAAAATAAAAAAAACTGATAAGAATATCTTAAATTCAATACAGGTTGTTTTAAGTATGATATATATGGAGATAATGAACAATAAGCATGCTCAAAAGTCCATTCAAACAATAGAAATCAATACAGAAGAAACACTGACCTCTAAAACAACAAAGGTGGGATGAGGTGCCACGGAGGAGTGAACATTCCATGTCGACCATTTACACCCAATGTATGCATTTGTCATGATCGGGAAATGTCGGGAAAAGCCGTCAACAATTCAATGTGTAAATAATCGTCTAACAATTATTATGAAAATCGACAGTCAGCATTTGACTTAATGATAGACTGTATTTGTTGACATTGTCATTGTATCGACCCTAGAACTTCAGGAAATTATGACTTTAACAAGACGTTTGATATTCTTGTTTTATCAACTTTTTTGTCAATAGCTTGCATAGTTTAAGAATTTTTCCATACGTAGAGCATGCTCTTGCATATCGAATCAACTGAGAGTTATAGACCCCGTATGCAGTGATATGCTGCATATATAAGTTATAAAGAGAAGTTGACGATTGAAAAGTTAAAAGTCATCTCGTTTATAATAGAGCTTTGTTGTTAGCTTTCTCTCTATCCTCTCTCTCTCTCTCTCTCTCTCTCTCTCTCTCTGACATACCTTGATTAAGACTTCTTGGTTATACACACCTTAGGAATCCTTTTCATGTAAAGCATGGAGCCCAAAGATTTCCAAGATGGCGCAGCCAGATTTGAATTACATTGCTCCGGAAATTCAGACAACGGAAGTATGTACGTACGTCAGCGACATGTTCTCGTTTGGAATGTTGATTTGTACGATCTACAATAATGGTCACTCTCTCATTGACGCTCAGTATAACCCTACAACATATGTCAAGCAGTTAGACACGGTATGTATTCGCTGTTTTCTTCATTGTTTCATTGTTGATATTCTTAGATTGTTGGTACCTCTATGTCCTCACTGCGTGTTCTCCTGATGTATAAATAAAATTCTTAGAAAAGGAAACCGTAGTTGAAAAAAAAGTCCATTGGCACTCCCCATCTAAGTTCGTTAAGTCTGAAGGTCTACCCCTTTTATTCATTAAAATCAACTTGGTTTACAACTTACCCTCAATGTTGGATTTCGCTTTAAAGGTGCATAGACACATATTTGAAGTTAATATTTTCTCAAATTATCTGTATAATATCACGACTTATATATTGCAATAACATTTCACACGAAAGTATATTAAAAATCTCATTTCATATAAAAGTTAATGAAACTTCAAATTTTTGAACTGGTTTGATGGACACATCCTTGCATTTTCACAAATTTTAATTTTATATTAATACTTAGAAAAAGGGGCAATCTTATTGTGTATTTATGAAAAATATTAAAATTTTAATAATACTGATATTGAGGTCTCGCCACTTCTTATCCAGAGTGATGTTGAATGACAAAATAAGCGGATTATCCACGCCAGACATTGCGATTCTGATGCCCTTTTCCCTCGCCTTGTAGGTTTTCTCCTTGTCAATTCATTTTATTCCAAAGGGAACAAAAACTTTAATGTTTTGCACTGAAAATCGAATATGAATGATACCAAGATGAAAGCAGACAACCATTCTATTACTTCTTGTGTGCTACATATTTGATAAAATAGCTATGACGTAAAAAGCAGGCGATTATGTTTTGTACTTATATTCTTTTTTCATTTCTTGTTTCTTTAAAGCTTACTCAGAAGTTTGGAGACATTGCTCCAACGATGCCCCCTGCTTTGGTTGACCCGGTGGAAAAGATGATAAACAGGGACATCCGCTATCGACCTACAGCCCAGCTCTTCTCACTGGTCAGTTGCCATCGATCACGTGGACTCTTGTCATAACTCACTAATAATTCTAAAATAATTTACAATGAGTCAGAAAATCAAAATTCTTTCTTATATGCCTCTGTAGAAAGAAACTTAAAATGTATTATACCAGTTACATATGTAGTTCAAAAAAAATTTGATGTACTATTTCATGACGTAAAAATTAAAAGGTGTAAGTTTGCATTTATAATGGCAACCGCTGCCACGGAAACGGAGGAAAGTACGGTAAGTTCGGGGTGACAGATACTTTTGCTTGCAAAAGCAATGTTTTTTGTTTTCTTTGATTTTATTTAACTGATCGTATTTTATTTCATATCACAAAGATGGAATTTTTTTATGGCGTACTCAGGCAAAATTAAGACTGTTACCTCAATGTATAGTGCTTGCAAAGCATTTGAAATGTTATATGTTCAGTATGCTTTTTTATTGTCATTGCGCAGTCTATATTGCAGTCTATATTGCAACATATCAAGTTTCGAAATGTCAGAAACACGTACCTGAGGGTTTTTCAGCAATATTTTAATGTCAATTCACTCTGTTCTCTTTACCCTTCATTGAAATATTGTGTTGGATTGAGGATATTCTTTTTCACTTTCTTGGTACAGACGATTATTTGCTGTAATGGCGATTCTTTGCTTGTAAAGGTAGATTTCCACCTTCTGATGTCCAAGGTTCTTCTTCCTGTTAGTTTATTAACGATGGTCTGAAACTAATCCATTTCACTGTCAATATAAAAATAAAGAAATCGACGTTCTGTTTCAATAGGATTTTTGCCATTAGAAGATAGATGTTGATTTCATTTATTTTGAAACTTATGGAAGATTTTCTATATTTGTTACAATGTCTCCTTAATAGAAGACGTATATTTGGGGCATATGGTTTTGTCCTGTCAGTCCGTTTGTCAGTTAATCAGTTTGTCTCCAAAAGCTTTAACCTTGGCCATGGTGAGTGCTGGAGCTTTCATATTCCACAATGTGTATTTCTTATTACATAACCTTTCTTTGGGTATCATTATTTCTTTCGACTTTCCATTGAAAAACTTCAACTTTTTCTATAACTTTTGAACTGTCAGTGCTAGAGCTGATTATATATGAATGTGTATTCCTTGTGACATGACATTTCATTTTATTACCTCAAAGACCTTGACCATTTTATTTTAACCTTAACAATCTGGTAAATATCTTTTGAATGGTTAGTACCTTGGCTTTCACATTTGATAAGAACCTTACCATGGTATTTGGATATCAACATTTTTTAACTTGGCCTTGAGGTGGAATACAAGGGCATCAGTATTTCACAAACACAGCTTGTTCAAATTCGAAATGTTTGTGTGAGACAGGGTTCATGTGTGTGTGTGCGTATGTGTGGATAGTATATTTTTAAGGACTCTCTTTGAAATGGCTACACATGTTGTTTTAGCTGAAGATGTTCCACGACCCCACAGTCACCACACTACAGCAGCTTGACAACCTCCACTTAAAGAGTCCCTCCGATAAATCCCACGTGTTCGGTGTGATTTCTCAGAACATTCCACTTCTTCCGAAGGTCAGTCAAACTTAGATTTAGATCTAATACTAGTATAAAGATTTTAAAGATACAATATAATTGATGTCCACTGTCCGGGGAATTTAAAACAAAATAAAATCATGCAAGTTTATCTAACAAATATACGTTTGTAGAAATAAAAAAAACGGTTATTTTCATTTTTGTTTTAAAGAATAATATTTGCGATATCTACGAAAAAAGAATAGATCTCTACATATCTTTCATACATGTATTGCAATCTCCTGAATTTAATTACCTTGCTTAAATCTTGCTCAAATAAATCTTGGATAACTAACTGGCATTTTTCTATAAATTTACAAAACTTGATGTTTTATCTCCCCTTTTGATAGGCAATTCGTTGTTCCCGCCTTTTACCCAGCCTGCATCAGGAGTTTACGTCACGTGACTCTGTCGTAACAGCGTTACCGCCCCTTTTATCGCTGGTTCAACACTCATCTCCTGAGGAGTTCTCACAATATGTCTTTCCAGAAATAACCTTTGTGTTCAATTGCTCAAAGCCCGAACAGGTAAGGGACAAAATTAACAACTGTTCAAAGAGATTCTTAGACCGTGCATGATAAATTTCTTATGTGTTATATTAGCGGAATTTTACTTTTAGTGGATTAGTGGAAATGTTTCAATAAATATCAACTTTTAACATAGCATTTTAACATAGCTTCAAGAAAATGACCAATTCTTAACATAGCTGCGCTTGTTATAAGTGAAAATGCTTCAATAGATATTTGGCACCTGATCCCACCTCTGATGTTTTGGAAGCCCGTATTTGCTCTGCTCCTATTTTGTATTGTTTTATGGACTTTTGAGCTTGAAAAACTTTTGAATTTTAAAAATAATTATCTAATTTCCTACAAAATGCAAAATATCAAATGACAGGAATTGCCTGCAAATACAAAAGCACGTTTTATCAGTATTTTGCGGACAGAATTTCATTTCAGCCTTCAAAGCAGTTATAAACTGGCCTTTCCGACTATCCCTTAAGAACCCTTAAACTATATGGGGATTTTTGGAACATAATCACTACATTAGATAATGTTAGAATTCAACCGTTGACATTTTCCTTTGCTGTAGGCGAGAATGTCAGTATTAAACGACACGCCGCTGAAGGAACATCCTAAATCTGCTAGATATATAATTGTCTCCTCCGAGACATGATAAATTAAGCTATCCGTATTGTAATTTCAACAGACAACCATATAATTTGGCGAGTACGTCTGATTTCTTCCTCATAGACGCAATATGTTACATTGAGGACTTTCTAACTACATGTTAATTAGAAAGGGACAAAATTAACAATTGTTCAAAGAGATTCTTAGACCTTGCATGATAAATTTCTTATGTGTTATTTTTAGCGGAATTTTACTTTAGTGGATTAGTGGAAATGTTTTAATAAATATCAACTTTAAACATAGCCTTTTAACATAGCTGCAAGAAAATGACTGATTCTTAACATAGCTGCGCTTGTTATAGGCCTAAATTAAGCTATCCGTATTGTTATTTCAACAGACAACCATATATAATTTGGATAGTACGTCTGATTTCTTCCTCATAGACACAATATGTTACATTGAGGACTTTCTAACTACATGTTAATTAGAATTTTTTCCTTTGCAGGCCACCGTGTATCTTCTGAATAAAATCGATTTTATAATATCCAAATGCACCACTAACCAAGTTCGAAGTGATGTTATGCCATTCATCTTGAAACATATTAAATCCGAGTCGTTTAGAATGCAGGTAATTAGAATATACGAAAGCAATAAAATTCTCTTATTTTGTAATTATGCAAATGGGACATCTAATAGATTGACAATTTTAAGCAAAATATAATGGAAATGACTGTCATAAAATTGCATGGCGTTGCATTGTACATGGTTTTTAGTCAACCTAGCTCTTGTTCTCTTCAACGGGGCTTCCGTCCTTTAGGCCACACTATAGAGTTTTATGTCCCAAATACATGTCTATATTGTGGTCTACATAGTTCAATATACCGCTAACTGGAAGACTTTCAATAATGTACATTCCATCAAACTTGATAGCTAAATGATTAATCTAATTTTACGTCCAAAAATAATTTATTTATGTTCTTTGAAAATTAATTATTATTCTGCTCAATTAATCACAGACATTTATGTTCATGGATTAGAAATTAAAAGCGTAAGAAAGGAGAATGTAAATGTATTGTAAATCAGCGCGATCTTTTTGCCAGGAAGCTGCCCTGAATGCCTTATTGGTCGTCAAAGACTCCCTGGACGACGCCATTCTTAGATCGACCGTTCTTCCGTGTGCCAAAGAACAGTTTCTTCAGACGGCCGATGTTAAGGCAAGCTCACAAAGATTTACGTATTAAGGACATACGCAACGTACCTTACCTGCTGATAAAATTTCTAGATATTCTTAATTTAAGATTATAGTGTCATCAAATGTTCATAGACAAAAAAATTAACATTCATTACCAGAGGTTTTTGAAAGATAATAATTGATGAAAATGTTTGGATAATTCAAAGAAAAATATATAAAAATACTAAATATATATTGTATATGTTTCTTTTATCCAAAATTGTTTTAGAAGAAGTGTACAACACCATACATAGAAGTTAAAATATAACACACAGTTCCTTCAAGAATTGGAACTCTTCAACTCCATGGGAAAAGACAAAAAAGTTCAAACTACGTTGCGTGTGACCTTAATTATAGAATGTTCAGTTTTGTTTTAAATAAGCCACTTTAACGAAGAAAAATAAAAGTGGCATTAATATAGTCATATAGACCTTGACAATCTTTTAGTGTTGCGTACATTACTCTTGTAAAATTTGATATTTGCCTTAATAATACACACTGAATGATTTTGTTTCCAGTTTATGCATGGTATCATATTGCTCTTCGTGTAAAAATTGATCTTTCTCATTGCAATTGGTTATATAGGCATCCAATGACCTGCGCCATAGATAAAGTTATAAAAATGTTTTCATTTTCAGGATACGATATATCCTGGTGAGCATGAGATAAAAGATGCCTTAGATTCTGACACATCTGTTTCATACTTGGATATTTGACTTGAAAAAGACGTTAATGGCAATCTTACCAAGCTCTATGATAAACATGATGATTTTAACTTTTCTATCGTCAACTTCCCTTACTTATGCAGCAATATACCTTCATCACATGCAAACGGAGTTTTTATATCTCAGTTGATTCGATACGCAAGAGCATGCTCTACTTTTGAACAATTTTTAAAACGATGTAAATTATTGACAAACAAGTAGATGAAACAAAAATATCAGCAGTCTCGTTTGAAGTAATCATTTCGTAAGTTCTATGGTCGATACAATGACCTCGTCAGCAAATACAATTTATAAATTGAGTCAAATGCTCACTGACGTTTTTCATACTAATTGTTTGTCCATTATTTATACATTGAATTGACGACGGATTTTTCCCTTATTCCCTGGTCATGACAAGGAACACACGGCGGGTGTGACCGGTCGGCAGGGGATGCTCACTCCTCCATGGCACCTGACCCCACCTCTGATGTTTTGTAGGTCTGTGTTTGCTCTGCTCCTATTTTGTATTGTTTATTGGACGTCGATATTGAATACTGTTCGTTATCTCCATCATTTCAGTAAATACAGATATAGCAAATGTCTTTTTTTTGTGGTACCGAGGACTCAAATAGAAATGGGGCATAATAAATTGCCTATACCTTACTTGTCGACGACAGTTCGCTATAGCCGTGTAATGCTGACATCAAATGGAGAAATAGTGAATACTATTATTTGAAATGTAATCACTCTTTTCATATTTTGTTTCAGATAAAGCTTATAATATTGTCCTGTATCAAACATTTATTGAGCATCATGAATCCTTTCACGGTCAGAGAGGAAGTCCTTCCATTCCTAGTCGACATTGCCAGCTACCAGGATGCATCAGTAATAATGGCTGTTGTCGGTAAAAAAAAATAATTTTTACTTTATGAGTATCATTTCTCCTTTTTCAAATCAAACTGAGGGTACCTGTTATACAGTCGTTTATTCTTTTTCAGGTATATATAAGCATATGTTGAATAAAAGGGATTCCGTGTTAACCAGGGTCTTTCTTGCACAGAGTGGAATGCCTTCTCTTCTCCCACACACTGTGGACCCGGATCTCAGCACTGACCAGGTGATTCACGTTATACTGTA
Organism: Saccostrea glomerata; assembly: GCA_003671525.1. Lineage (NCBI taxonomy): Eukaryota > Metazoa > Mollusca > Bivalvia > Ostreida > Ostreidae > Saccostrea > Saccostrea glomerata. Next base: position 1,748,110 of record PRKT01000020.1, on the reverse strand, counting down.
GACTACAGACCAGGTGATTCATGTTATACTGTAGACTACAGACCAGGTGATTCACGTCATACTGTAGACTACAGACCAGGTGATTCACATTATACTGTAGACATAGTACAGACCAGGTGATTCACGTTATACTGTAGACTACAGACCAGGTGATTCACGTTATACTGTAGATTACAAACCAGGTGATTCACGTCATACTGTAGACTACAGACCAGGTGATTCACGTCATACTGTAGACTACAAACCAGGTGATTTACATTATACTGTAGATTACAGACCAGGTGATTCACATTATACTGTAGACTACAGACCAGGTGATTCACATTATACTGTAGACTACAGACCAGGTGATTCATGTTATACTGTAGACTACAGACCAGGTGATTCACATTATACTGTAGACTACATACCGGGTGATTCGCATTATTGTGTAGACGTACAAGCCAGCTGATTCACGTTATACTGTAGACGTAATACACAGTTGTATCGGAATTATATCATACTTGCTATTATGCTCTTTTTGACGTAAATCAACTCAGAAAAAGGAAGATCTACCACAACAAAAATCAGATTTACAGGTTCATTTGATGCACCAATTTATCATTTTCCTAGATGTACCAATATTGTCCTCTTTGTATTAAAAGCTTTACTTTTAGTCGCGGTATAATAAATCACGTATAATCAATTTTTAACTGAAGCCATCATCCATATTTGCAGTAAATTTCTTCAAGTGGGAACCCAGTGGAGCTACAGTCTGGTTGAAGACTTTTGGTATAAAGAGCATTGTCAGTTTTCGAAAGTGTACATTATAAGACGTACAGTAAATAACTCTGATGAGGACACGTTCCTTGTCCTCTTTAACTTCCAGTAAAAGTCTGGGTCTGGTAATTTGTTAGGAGCTAAAAGACAAAAGAGTTGGTGGTTTAGTCTGACATTCTTTATTGAATGGAAAGCTGGTAAAAGTCTCACTGAACTGCACTGGAAAAATCGGACCAATATTGACACCTTCAAGTTTTCCCAAGGCAGAGTTTTCGTCAGTCTGGTCGAGGATCTAGGAAGTTTTGTGTGTTACTAATAGTGCTGTGAAATGTAAGGCGATTCAATTATTGTCGAGATATTCCGAACACGCAATGTTTAGACCGAACTCCCTGAAATAAATCTTTGTAGGTGACGTCTAACTCATTATAAGAAGATTTGCGATGACATAAAGCTAAATCTTCGTATTTTATCCATCGAAAAGTAAGACTTATTAGCGAGAAATTGAAACATTAGGGTTTGATGCAGCCGAGGTTTAAATTTCCTTACTACGAAGTTTTCTCCGCAGAACCACGAGAACATTATATCAGCTCGCCTTCCTCTTGACGAGTGAGACAGATACAGCAGTTGTACATCGATTATTTCATAATCTATGAACTCTTCTCCTTGATAAACATTTAATAATACAAAAAATGTCCTGCAATTTGTCTCTGATTTATTTCCTCGGATGCTGTAGATTCAAATCTTTTTTTTCAAATCTGTCACCACAGTGGTAAGATGAGGATATTTTGATGAGTTTATCATAGATTTAAAGGAAAATATTTTAAAAATTATTTTCTCACGAACAGCAAGTTATGAATAGTTTTGTTTTAGGAAGCATTTTAAGGTAGATGTATTGAAAATTCAAGTCCTTGTCCCTGGGTATAAGGTAGAGTCACATAAAACTTAGAACGATCAAATCCTTATAAGTACCGTTGGGTGGGGGGTTGCCAATGAAGCCCAACAGGCCGAGGTTACTCAGATGAGCGATCTTGCCCATCGGCCCTTGTATTTATTGGCATTTACTTCTATTTTCAAGAAGTTAATGTTCAAATCAAAAATTTTGCTAACATCTAATTGTAGTCCATGGGTGTTTTCATATACAAGAGCAAATCATTATGTGAGGAAGCCATGTCATAATATTCTTTAGACAGCGAATTCGTTTTTAATCATTCAATAAAATTCCCTGTGACAAGCATTTAGATTAACTCTAAGTAGGATTACACATCACAGATTGATGTATTTGTTGTCAAGTCCGTCACAGGGATTTATTACTATTCGATTTTTTTAAAATCAAAGATCACTCAGTTTAATTGTTTATATTTTTTTCAGTTTAGTGTCATTATGGACGTACTTTATGATATGTTGGGAATGATCGAACAACACAGAAGAAGTAACGGCACTCAAAGTTCTACAACCCAAAGGTAAAATACTCCCCTCTACCAATGGCACTCAAAGTTTTACCTATGGAACTCAATGATCTACATCCCAAAGGTAAAATACTGCCCGCCCCCAATGCTACTCAAACTTCTACACCCCAAAGATAGAATACTGCCCGCTACTTACGGCACTCAAAGTTCTGTGGGTAGGGCGAAAGGAGCAAAAATAAACCTTCTCACCTCACCTATCCTCTTTGTGTCCGCTGGCACATAAGGCCCCAATACACTGCCTCCACCTGCGTCTGTCTTTGGCTGCTGCCCTCGCTGACGCCCAGCTATTCCATCCCAGATGTAGCCTCTTTTGCTCCGTGGTCCTTCTCCAAGTTGTTTTTTGCCGGTGCCTACTTTTCTCTTTCCCTCTGGATGCCATGTTAATGCGGTGGTACATATCCTGTTTTTATCCATGGCCAATCCAATTCCACTTCCTGGGGATCATTATTTGAATTTATTTCACTTGCACTAGTCGTCATTGTTCTATGAAGGAGTTCTTCATTTGACAATTTCTCATACCATCTTACTCTTAGGATCTTTCTAAGGCATCTATTCTGGAACGTGTCAATTTTCTTTTTGTCTCTCTCCGTTGTTTTCTATGTTTCACGTTCAAACATTAGGACTGACAGGACCAAGCTGTTAAATAAATTTACTTTTGTTTGGATGGAAAATTTTGACTAGATCCAGATTTTTCTGAGCCTTCCAAATTGGGACTTACCTTTTTCCAGTCTGTTGGTATTGTCCTCGTCAGATCCTCCCGTTGTTATTACACTCCAAGGTAAGGAAATGTTTCTACATCCTCCAGGTCTTGCCCATCAATCTTGACTGCCTCTTTTATGTCAGTGTTGAGCTTCATCACTTTGGTTTTCTCGATGTTTATTCTGAGGCCAACCTGTCTAGCAATTTCATTAAGTCTTTGTGTGTTTTGCTGGGTGTCTTGAAATTTTTAGGAGAGTAAGATAAGATCATCCGCGAAGTCTAGGTCTTCGAGTTTTGTTGTGAAATTCCACCTTATTCCTGTTGGTTCTCTTTCTGTAGTTCTTTTCATTACGTAATCTATAACCAACAGAAATAGAAATCCATACATTGTGCAACCCTGTTTCACTCCTGTTGTTACCCGGAAACAGTCAGTTTCTTCTCCATCTTCAAGGACTGTAGCTTGGAATGATTCATATAGGAGTTTCACCATTCCGACCAGTTTGTCTGGGATGTCATAAAAATTCATGATAGACCAAAGGCTCTCTCTGTGAATGGAATCAAACGACCTTTCAAAGTCACATAATTTACAAACAATGTTGAATTCCATTTGGTGCATTGTTCTATGATGTTTCGGAGTGTAAATAGTTGTTCTGTTGTACTCCTCCCTCTTCTTAAGCCAGCTTTTTCTCATGCATCTGTTTTTTCCACTCCATCTTGGATTCTTTGTATAACTATTCTGGAGAATACTTTGCTTGACACAGACAAGTGTTATACCTCTATAATAATCGCATATCGATCTGTCACCTTTCTTTGGGATCTTCACTACCAGGCCTTTACTCCAAACCGATGGTATAGTTTTTGTTTCCAGATTGTTGAAAACAGTTTTTCCAAATATCTTGCTGGTGTCTCTGTGTCTGCCTATATCATTTCAGCTGTAAACACATCTACTCCTCCATTTACCATTCTTCGGTTTCTTGATAGCTTTATCAATTTCCTCCTTCTGTATGGGACTTGTATCCATCTTATCTAATACTTGTTCTTCGCTTTCAACGTCTAATGGATGTTCAGGTTGTGGGCGGTTTAATATTTCTAAAAGTGTTCTTTCCACCTTTTCTTTCTTTCATTTTGAATGCTCAGAATCTTGCCCTCTTTATCCTTTTATGCCGCTGTTATGTCTTTCTTCTCGTTTCTTACTACTTTAGTTATCTCATACACTGTTTTCATGTGGCAAAAATAAAACGGGGGCGAAAATTTCCCTGTATTCAGTACTGTTTGCTGACAATGGCACTCAAAGTTCTCGGCCCTATTCATAAAAAAAAATACCGAACCGAACTCAAAGTTCTACACACAATAACTAAAATACTGTTTGCCAACCAACGGCACTCAAAGTTCTAGGCCCCTATAGTAAAAAAAATGTTTGCCAATCAACGACAAGCAAAGTTCTAGGCCCCATTAATAAAATAATGCTTGCCAACCAACGACACTTAAAGTTCTACACACCATAACTTAAATAATGTTTGCCAACTAAAGACACTCAAAGTTCTACGCTCCAATATTAAAGTAATGTTTGCTAACCAACGGTACTCAAAGTTCTCGGCCCTAATAGTTAAAAAATATTTGCCAACCAACGGTACTCAAGGTTATAGGCCCCAGTAGTAAAATACTGTTTGCAAACCAATGGCACTCAAAGTTCTTTATACACCCAAAATGTAAAATACTGCCCGCTACCAAGAGCACTCAAAGTTCTTAGCCCCAACGGTGGTAGAGAACTGCACGTCAATGACGGTATTCAAATTTCTACTCTCCATAACTTAAATACTGTTCGCTAACCAACGACACTCAAAGTTCTACACACCATAACTAAAATACTTATACTGTTTGCAAACCAATAGCACTCAAAGTTCTAGGCCCCAATAGTAAAATAATGTTTGCCAACCAACGGTACTCAAAGTTCTACACACAATTACTAAAATACTGTTTGCCAACCAACGGCACTCAAAGTACTTGGCTCAAAAAGTAAAATGTTTGCCATCGACAAGCAAAGTTCTAGGCCCCAATAGCAAAATTATGTTTGCCAACCAACGATACTTAAATATCTACACACCATAACGAAAATACTGTTTGCCAACCAACTGTACTCAAAGTTCTAGACCTAAATAGTAAATTAATGTTTGCCGACCAACGACATGCAAAGTTCTAGACCCCAATAGTAAAATAATGTTTGTCAACTAACGACAATCAAAATTCTAGGTCCGAGAAGTAAAATAATGTTTGCCAAAAGACGGTACTCAAATTTCTACGCCCCAATAGTTAAAGAATGTTTGCCAACCAACGGCACTCAAAGTTCTAGACCCTAATAGTAAAAGAATGTTTGCCGACTTACGGTACTCAAAATTCTAGGCCCAGATTGTAAAATACTGTTTGTCGAACAACGGCACTCAAAGTTCAAGGCCCCAATAGTAACATTCTGTTTGCAAACCAACGGCACTCAAAGTTCTAGGCCCCAATAGTAAAATACTGTTTGCAAACCGATGACACTCAAAGTTCTTCATACACCCAAAATGAAAAATACTGCCCGCTACCAAGAGCACTCAAAGTTCTAAGCCCCAGAGGCAGAAAACTGCACGTCAGTGACGGCATCCAAAAACAAAATACTGTTTGTCGAACAACGGCACTCAAAGTTCTAGGCTCCAATAGCAAAATTCTGTTTGCTGACCAAGGCACTCAAAGAGTTTCAGGCCCTAATAGTAAAATGCTGTTCAAAACTAAACTGTCCTCATGTCTACCAAGTTCTTAAGTCATAAATATTAATATAAAAGTAGAAATCGGTATGAGTATATATGACATAAACAATACGAAAGGGCCATGAGACACACAAAACTAACCAGATTGAATTCTGACCAATGAATGTGATTTTTTAATCATCATTGTCACCAAACCAAGCTTAAAGACCACGATTTCCGCAATATTTTACCTTTAAAATATAATATTGATTTAACAATAACTACCCAAGCTAAAAAGAATTGCATATTGGTCTGTTACTTATCAAGGTACACTTGCATACCAAAATGCAGCTCAATATCTGCAAGCGTTTAGAGAAAAAAGGGGGGATTAAGTGTGACTGACTTTCAGTTTAACAGACAGACGGACAAACAAAGAGAAACCTTTTCACCATTAAGGGACTGAATTTAATTTAAACTATCATTTAACTTAGGGAAAGATTGGCGCCATCCGGGGGCAGTGACAAAAATTTGCTTTTTGTTGGCAACTCTTCGCCCTCTGGTCTCCAGAAAAGCCGAACAGGTTAGTTGAGTTTTTACTTAATATCCAAATGATTCTTATTTTAGGCAGATAATTAGAAAGTCAATTGCGTTATAGTTCGCTTTATCTGTCCTTGAAACGTGGTTTGAACATTATTAATAATAAAATTACCAAGAAAGATTTTAAAATATTTATTATTGTGAACAAAATACTTTGTGTGTTTGAGTGTTGTCATGGTTACTGATTACCAGACCGTGACCATATTTGTCTAGTTCTCCCTTTCCCAGAATGCTCCATTTCATCACTGACTAGAGGCAGGCTCTCCCGAAACTCCAGTCAGGAAGGTAACACGTGACCTTTCCCGTAGAGAATGCAGAACTGTAGAACCAGATCATTAGCTCAGTTGCTTGCCCGCCTGCTTTGCGCTGGCGTGTAGTTAGAATAGATTTTTATTTATTTCTCGGAAATTTGATTCTTAAAGCTTGATTATGTATTTTAGAGGAGCATTATGAATGCATGATTACCTGCAATATTTGGATATGTTATGAGTATAGACATTAGTAAAATAGAATTTCCTTTACAAAAATATTATTCCTTTGTCATTATATATCACATGGCGTGTTCGAGTGGTATTCTCCTCTCTCTCTCTTGTGAAGCACAGACAAAATAAAATCCAGCCATATTCAATGTTCACAGGTATTCACAATAAATCAATGTTCATATTGGAAAAGAATACATCATCTATTCTTTAATCATAACCATGGTGTGCTAGGTTGATTTATATACTAGGGTCATTTAATTTTCTTGCAGAATACTAGGGCGAGTTAAAATTTCAAAATCTTGCCAAGTATCTTACAATTACACATATGATTTCGAGAATATACCGTGTTATTATTAATTGTTGTCAATTATATACAGTATACGGTTAAGATCAGAATCTACTCAAATATTCAGTATATTGTATTTAGAGACTACAAGAATTTTCGTAATTTAAGAAAACAAAATCACTCTGTTGTTGCATCAATAAGAATTTTGATCGTTTTATTTTAGGAGCAAGGCCAGGTCAAGGTCATTTTCCTTTTCCTTACTTAAAAAATTAATTTTTTTTTTCTGCATAAAATGGTGTAACCATATAATGCCTTTCTGTTAAAACTTCTAAATTGACATAAATTTTATTATATTTGGGTTACATTCTCACGTGAAAATTTTGTTCCTTAACAATGGTGTTCATAATTCAATCCGTTTGTAAGAAAACATTTATAGGACCTTTTCAGAGTAACTTTATGATTTAACTAGAACCCATTATGTTCACAGAGATGTGCCCTGTATAATTTTTGATAAAGCATTCTTAGTTTATATTATAGATATTTTTTAAATCAATTTTTTGATATAAATCTAAGTTTCCATTATTACATGAATTTATTTTTGAACGAGACCTGTGATTTGTTTAGAAAGTACTACATAGTTTGATGAATGATGTTGTTACTGTAACCTAGTTTATACTAATCTGTCGAATGCTTCAGATAATTAAGTTACAGTTTAAGGTAGAATTCTTCTCATATTTCTTGTCTTTAAAAATTAATGAAACTTTCACAGAATTAAGAAGACAATATAACTAAGTGATGGTATGAGTAAAATTAAAATTGACCGTTTTATATTAGAGACAAGGCCAGGTCAAAGTCATTACCTTTTTCCTGGACATTAATAATAAAAAAAAAATTATCGATTCCAATTATGCGATCCGTACTTGTTTTGCAAAAGATTGATTGATTTTCTTTTTGCATCAAAAGATATTACCATAAAGGGCCTATAAGATGATATTACCAAATTGACATAAATAATTTAACTAAAATGGTTATTGGCTAAACCGAATTATTTCTATGTCTTCAACTTTTCATATATATTTGTTATTTTTACATGCTTCCTATATTTGAAATTTTCTCATATTCACATACGGTAAAGTTGTCGCATAAAGATACAAAATGATACAAAAACAAAAAGTTTTGGTCGTTAGCTAAGAGAGAAAAAAATACTTTTTACGGATTTTTGGCTCAAATCTGTACTCAGATTGGAAGCTTATTAAGCTAACATAGTTCTAGTTTGTTTGAAAAATCATATTTATTTGATATATATAGGAACTTAAGTCCCTTGTTATTAATTAAACTTTTATTTGGAAAGTTCATCATGTCTTTGATTGTGTAAAATTATAACTGAATTCAGTGTTCTATAATAATTTTGAGAACCAGAAAAGAAGATATTTCTATACGCCACCATTCCGCCAAATATAGTTCCTGCAAGTTTTTAAACTATAAATTGTATAATTGTGATGAGGAAAGAAAAAAAGGGTCTTTTAAACCTCTTACACTTAAATATATAAGACGTAGAAGCAAATGAACTTTAAATATTTCATCAATCAGAAACCAGAGAAGAATCCTACCTTAGGATTAATTTCAAGCTTAAATTCTCAGATTTTATGAATTTTAACTTATCGATTATGGGTGAATGTTATTCTAATATGTTTCATTAATATGCAATTATTATGAAAAAAATTATTATACAGATTTATATAATCGTGAATTGTAAAATACGCTTGACTTTTTTTTTCCAGCGCCTAACAGTCCGGAGCTCTCAAAATTAAAGGTAATGAGATAAAATATAAATATATAATATCATATCATAAATTTTACAGAAAATGACTCTATGTTTAAAATGTCTAAAACATATTTTAACATATTAAGGATTACTACGTAGTGTGTTGTTTCAAATAACAATAATTCTAATATAGTTGCAGTTTGAACTGTCATCAAAGGTCAGTCGGTCTGATGTGGAGATTACTAGTATATACATGTCAATGAACAATTAAAGTAGGCTACTGACAGATAAGTTGGTGTTACATGGATTTCATGCCAGTTTTTTTTTGTAAATTCTTTGATCCTTACAATGAGCTTATTATCAACAATTACATATGTATATCTTATCACTGAGTCGTGTTTTGATTGACTTGTTTCATACCAATCGTTAGACCTTTGTATTTATACTGAATTTGACTACAGAATGTTCTGTCTACCTGGTCGATACATAGGGCTCACAGCGGGTATGTCAGGGGATGCTTACTCCTCATACGCACCTAATCCCACCTCTGGAGTGTCCAGGTTCCCATGTCTATACCCTCTAGATAGAATTTTATTGCTTTCAGGTTTTTAAAATCGGTCACTGTTCTTTATCGTCACCCTTATCAATCATAACAGGGGAAGTATATTATACACCTATTTACTGGCTATGAGGACAATAGCAAGTTCATCGTTCCCCAAGACAGCAAAAACTATTTCCCGAGGCGCAGCCGAGGGAAATAGTTTGCTGTCGAGGGGGGCGATAAACTTGCTATTGTCCGAATAGTCAGTAAAAAGGTGTTTTATTATACCGATGCTGACTTAACTTTTGGGAGTCCAGGGTACACACAATTATGATATTCCATATTATACCGATGCTGACTTAACTTTTTTTAAGTCATAATATATACGCGTCACAATCCGTATAAAACCAGAAGTTTTCCGAGATGGAAAGCGAGGGAATCAGAATACTGCCGGTGAATAGTTTGATGACTATTTCACCATGGACAGATAGCACAAAAACTATTTCACAGTTGGGGCTGTTTGGAAAAGATAGCATGTTTATTCGTCATGGTTTTATATTGAACAAATTCACAGAGGTCTAATAATTGTTACTATTAACCTTCGATCATTACTGCAATTAATGTTTTCATTCCAGTACAACTCGGTTATTTTTTGTAATCAGTTTACTACATGATATGTAAGTATCGAGAGCTGCTTTAATTAATGCGTAATGTCATTGTATTAAGCATATAATTACATTGTATTATAGGAAAAAGAAATGCTGACGGTGTCTAGCAAGGAACCACTGCGGAGGTTTAGCTTAGTGCCGCCAGGTGGCGGTACCCCCGCTATAAATCTGACCCCGGATGATGGGGGATACATAGATAGAAACCGACGGCCGAGTCTCCAGAACATGGGACAGTATAACCACGTAAGGACGTAAAATTGACAATGTTTAACACGTTGAACAAATCAATCTGAAATATCCACAACTAATGAGCTTTATAAGGATAATTACTGCGTTTAATTTGTTGTCCAAGAATTGTCAACTGCATGGTCGTTTAATTTGTTTCTATTTTATTCAGTGTTCATACTCGTATTATTTCCTGAAATAATGTAAATATTTTCTTCATGCACGCTTCAGAACTGTCATTTTGGTATTGGTATTAGAATATTATAGCTGGAACAGTCTTTCCATTTACAGTGAAACATTTCTAATTCGGATCTTTTGTATTCCAATAGCCTGCAACTCCTTTCACTAATATCAATTGATTAAAATGTTGTCTGATCCAGAGAATTGTATTATGTCCGGCTGATATGTTGGAAACAGGGATTTCTAGATTAAATTAAGCCAGTTTTACCTTATATTATACCTATACTAAATAAGACAAGAACTCTTCCTTTGGAAGTTGGATATTACAAAAGTTGTCTGGACATTGGCCAATGGCTTCATTGTATCTCTGTAATACAAGAACATTCTTTATTATTTGAAACTCAAAAACAATTTTTAATTCAGCATTTATATCGTAGGACTCGGAACGCTGTGAGCGGAAAAGTAGCACCGGAAGTCTGTTTAGTTTTTCTGAACCCAGACATACGGCGCCACGGCGCGGTAGTTTCCAGGCGTTAGGGGATACTGTGGTAGGATAATCATAAATATTATATTTACTTTAATCGGTTAATGTTGCCTTTTTTATCTCTGATAATTGAATTTGTGAAGCCGTTGAATTGCATGATTTTTTTAATCTGTTGACTCCATTGTAGATGCAGCTTTTCTCTAGTAAATAATTAATGAGGCTTCAAGATGATTTTCATAACGGTGCAGAAAAAAAAACTTTGAACATGAGAGAGGGACTTAATTCATTCTTCTTTGTTACTCAAAGAAGGCGCCGAATATTGCCATACTGTAAATTACGATGCTTTAATCGATTGATATATTTATGTGTGTATTTTATATATTGTTCAAAATATTATTCCTGTTTTGTACAGTAAAATATTTATTATATACAATTCTGTTCCTTTATTTTATGGACAAATAGCGTTAACCGTAGAATTTGAGATGGACATAAAAAGGGGAGAATTATACACTATTTGGGAGTTCATCATGAAAATTCTTTTCACTTTGCTCCTACAATACCCTCAGTTGGAGACGATGATTGACCTGTATACTAAGCCTGGGGTGCCACTGGGAAGGGCGGCTGGTCTACTGCACTATCAACTCTCTAACTCCAATACGGCATAAGGCCTTGTCCAGGACTCAGACAAGGCCGCCGTATTCTGATTCGCCTAGAAAATGAACCTTCTTTGTTGCAGACTTTGGTTGTGTTTTGTTGTTGTGCCTCTTGGCTTTGGACTTTTCATACATTTCTAAGTAAGACGACTTCTTCTGGAGAGGATTGCTCGTTATTGGTGGCAGTTTGTCCGGCTTCTTGATGTGAACACTAGAGTTGCTATCCACTCGTGGTCGGACATTTACGGCGGGCAGTGCCCCGTCCAGTTTCTCCTGTTGCTCTATCTTGGTTGCCTGTTTGAACCACACGTCGTTCACAATGGACTTGATTTCCTCGTGATCCTTGATGTAAGCGGCTGACTCTTCGTCCAGTTGATGGTTATATGACGTACACATTCCTACAGAACAGATGCAGATATGTTATTACATGACACACAAACAATCCTTAGACACAGAAAAAGAAAGAAGAAGAAATTACATGACAAACAACTTCTTCAAGTCAAAATGAGAGAAGTAATAAAACGATCCATCTAGAGACTTGATACCTAAGGATGCATAGGTCAGAAATACAGAGAAATGGAGATGTGAAAAAACACAGTTCTGAAACCCCAAGTAGAGACAATTACATGGCATACACGTTCCTAGATGTCTGAGTAGAGATGTGATAATATGCAATGCAAAGATCTGATACAGAGAAATAGAGATGTGACGTACATAAACCTGATATACAAAAGTACAGGTGTGATTTATGACAAACATTAACCTAAGTGATTTTCTGACTACATAGACCCAATACAAAAAAGGAGAGATGATATATGAAATACATACACTTGATACACAAGTAGAGATGTGAAAAGATGATATACGAAGACCTGATACCAAGAAATAGAAATTTGATACATGACATCCATAGACTTGATACTAGTACACAAGAGCATGTTCTACTTATGAACAATATCTAAAACTAAGTACGTTATTGACAAATAAGTTGATGAAACAAGAACATCAGCAGTCTCGTTTAGTCATTTCGTAATTTTTATGGCCGATACAATGACCTTGTCAGCAAAAGCAATATATCATTGAGTCAAAGGCTGACTGACGGTTTTCATACTGATTGTTGGGCCATTATTTACACCTTGAATCGTTTACGGATTCTTCCATTATTTCCTCATCGTAACAAGGAGTACAAGGCGGGTGTGACTGGTCGGCAGGGGGTGCTCACTTCTCTCTGGCACCTGATCCCAACTCTGATGTTTTAGAGATTTGTATTTGTTCTGCTCCTATTTTGTAATGTTCAATGGACTTCTGAGTTTATATAATGTTTGTTATCTCCACATATTTAGTAAAAATAGAGATTACCTGACATACAAAGACCTGATACACAAAAAGTAGAGATGTGATATTACCTGACATACAAAGACCTGATACACAAAAGTAGAGATGTGATATTACCTGACATACAAAGACCTGATACACAAAAAGTAGAGATGTGATATTACCTGACATACAAAGACCTGATACACAAAAGTAGAGATGTGATATTACCTGACATACAAAGACCTGATACACAAAAAGTAGAGATGTGATATTACCTGACATACAAAGACCTGATACACAAAAGTAGAGATGTGATATTACCTGACATACAAAGACCTGATACACAAAAAGTAGAGATGTGATATTACCTGACATACAAAGACCTGATACACAAAAGTAGAGATGTGATATTACCTGACATACAAAGACCTGATACACAAAAAGTAGAGATGTGATATTACCTGACATACAAAGACCTGATACACAAAAGTAGAGATGTGATATTACCTGACATACAAAGACCTGATACACAAAAAGTAGAGATGTGATATTACCTGACATACAAAGACCTGATACACAAAAGTAGAGATGTGATATTACCTGACATACAAAGACCTGATACACAAAAGTAGAGATGTGATATTACCTGACATACAAAGACCTGATAAACAAAAGTAGGGATGTAATATTACCTGACATACAAAGACCTGATACACAAAAGTAGGGATGTGATATTACCTGACATACAAAGACCTGATACACAAAAGTAGGGATGTGATATTAACTGACATACAAAGACCTGATACATAAAAGTAGGAATGTGATATTAACTGACATACCTAGACCTGATACATAAAAGTGGAGATGTAATATTACCTGACATACACAAAAGTGGAGATGTAATATTACCTGACATACACAAAAGTGGAGATGTTATATTATCTGACATACACAAAAGTGGAGATGTTATATTATCTGACATACACAAAAGTAGAGATGTGATATTACCTGACATACACAAAAGTTATTAGAGATGTTATCTTACCAGAGAAACATAAAACCTGATACACAAAATTAAGAGATGTGATACTAGTATTACCAGACATACATATATCTGATACACAAAAGTAGAGACATTTATAAAATACATAGACTAGTCCTGATACACAGAAGCATAGAAGAAAACGTGTATTGAGATGCATACAAAGCAGAATCAGCATATTCTTTGATGTGAAGGATATAAAAATAAATTTGATAAAATTTGTCTATATCTTGAAATTATTGAACCTAATTGTTCCGGTGTTTCCTTACCTTTGAGGGACACGAGTTCAGATTTGAGATGTTTGACGTGCTGTCTACACTCGGCTGTAGACATCCGGTCCATCTTAGCGCTGACCTGCGCCAGCGACACCCCAGTCCTCAGTTGACGGGCCTCCGACCTCATCTTCTTTACCTGTCTCCGCAGGGCGGTGTTATACATGCACTGGTAGTTATATCTACGGCGACAGAGAAAAGGGGGATGTTGTAATCAGTGGGCAAGATAAAAAGAGGCCTATGAGCTACAACGTTCACCTGGATAACTTTAAAAGGGGGTGCACTTTTATTTTGATCAGAAAAGCGCACCTGACTCTTTAGCCAAGACGAGCCAGAGATATGAGTTGTGTAACTCGGATGATTTTATATGAACTTTTTGACTTCTTTGACGTATGTATTAGCTACTTTTCATCTATCTGAGCGAGTAGTTATGTAAAACCTTTATCATTTTTATCAGTTGAATACTGAATACTTTACGACTACTGAATATTTTTCCCCATCTACACTGTTCTCATGAAAAATCACTTCTTTATCAATCCATTATTTTAGAATATTAAGCATCTGTGTAAACTTTTTTTAAGCAGCGTACTCTTCCATTTATAAAACATACCGATTACCGACCATGATCAAGCACTGATCAATAATATTTTATCTATCTTTTAAACCTACTTAACATGGTTATTTATACAGACATAAAATAAAAATTCTTTCTTTTTCTGTTAATTCGGGATTTACTTTTCCAACCATAATTTAGACAAAATGCATAAGCGGCTTACGTGGGGAACGTAAATTTATGGTAAGGGAGGGGGCACAACCAACTAAGAGTATTGATGTGTATAATCGTAAATTAGCCTTAGCTTTCTATTTCTGTAATAATGCAGCTCTGAAGTAACTATTTTGAAATAAGTAGGATAAACTCAAAAGTAAAATTAGAACCAGAAAATATTATAAAAATTTACACCTACCAAACTATCAAAAATCCTATTTCATGGAGTTAGGGTTGGACTTTTCTTTAACTTTTACTTTTTTCTTAAATGCTGGAATTTTCCAGTGTTTGACCTATAGCTTACAGCAACAGAACGTGGGTGGGGGCAGCATATATGTGAAAATTTAAATATTTAAACTACTTTAAAAAAGTATTGCAGTATATCAAAAACTATTACACTGAAGGGCTATATGAAGTCGAGATTTATAAAGAAAACTGTCTTGGTAGTCTGTCCTTAAAGTATATACATGTACTATGAATACTGAAGTGTTTCACTAAAATCTGTATGCATGAACTATCTGGAGATAAACAAACAAAATTCCATCTCAAAAAGTCCATTAAACAATACAAAGTTGGAGTTTGCTCTTTAGTCACTTTCCATAAACATGCATTTATTTTTTATTTCGTTATTCATTGTAACTATTTTATCGTGCCATCAGAAATCGCATGAATAGTTTCCATTGAATATTTTTGTGCTTTTTCAGTAAATTACCTTGTCTTCCATTCGTTGTCTTCATTGAGCTCTTTCTGTTTCTTTTCTTCCATTTCTTTTATGATGGACATCCATCCCTCTTTTGATTTCTTGTGTAGGTTCGTCCATTCTCTTTCAAGTGCAAGTTCCTCTTTCAATTCCTTTAAAGTTGTTTTTCGACTCATTATATCTTTATATTCTTTCCTATAAATGTGAAACAAACAATATTATGATATTATCAATTGTGACGTGTCTTTTGTGACGACTTAGTTTATTGTGACGTCTTATGACGACAAAGTTTATTGTGACGTCATAGAGACGAATGCCTTCAGCTATCACCGATGGTCACGTCATAGAAGAAAATGTTATCGGTCATCACCGAGGACGCTGGATTGATCATGAAAATATGTTGCGTATGATGACTTAATTTACTGTCATATTTTAAAACGGCTGAAAATCTGGCAATGTATGTGACTAATGTAACTGAGAACGTAGAGAAAATGCGTGTATTTCAATAATCACAGTCAAAATCAAAATGATTAAAGAAATATATATTATCTTGAAATGAAAGAGTTTGCAGAAAAATTCAAGAGTCTGTGACATAAAATCATATTATATACTCCGGTGTACGTCCCTGGTAGAGAGTGATAATATCTGATCGAGACCCTGTTACAATCAAATTAAAATTATAACATAATCTAAGGAGAACATACTTAAGAAGGATCGAAAAGGCCTAAAATTTAGATGAAAAGTATCCACGTTACAGACATACAAAAACCTACATAAATATGTACAAGCAGATATATATGACACTTGTATAAATGTTGTGGAAGGGACGTATCAACTTAATTTGACAATATACTGAGTATATGTATCTTTAAAACTTGATGTTTAAAAAGGGGTATAAAAATTACAGTGCACGTAATAGATACGTAGTATCGTTTTTGAAAGTGGGGGTGAGCCAAAGAAAAAAAATCAACTTACCTGAAAAAAACTTTACAAGCCAACAAAAAAAAAAGGGGGGGTCTGAAATCGTTTAAAATCCTATTTCCTCAAGTGTAGGTTGGTCGGTTCCAACTTCTTTCAGTACCAAATTGTTCTCATATGCATTACTACATTACCCTAATGTAACTATACTGCTAAAAAGGGGACAAACAGTCTTTCAGTGAGCAATTTACAATGCTAAAAATCATTTTGAAAAAAAGAGAGCAGACCAGCCCCCCCCCCCCCTTCTGCTCGTTCCTGTGCATGTAGTAGATACCAAAACGCACATGAGAAAGAAATTGTACATTTTTTATATTTTAAGAGTTTTTTCTCTTATTTTAAAGAAGAATTTAGATTTTAAAAGAAATCAAATACTCTAGAACATGTATATTATTATACACTGTGATCTTCATTTGTCATAATCCATTCAAAATAGTTTTGGATAGTGTGGTATAATTTTTAAAAGTGTCGCTTAGGAAGTGAAAGAAAGCTTCAAAACATTAAGTCACAAAGGGTGCATATATTAAAGGATTAAATATGTTAATTATGAAAGCACTAGCCAGAATACTTTAAAAGTTATGGTCATGGTTTGCTTTTTTAAAGTAGGTCAATCCCAAAGGTCAAGGTCAAAGGGTCATAGTTCTCAGTATCCAATGAAGTAACTTTTCAAAAGGATTACGTTTATGAAATGTCAAAGGGTCAAGGCTGTTGGTATCCAATTCAAGGTCTTTCAAAAAAGATTATAAATGTGAAGTATAAATGTCTTGGTATCTACTGTTCAAAAGATATGACCAAAGTAAAAGTTTTTCTAGTAATTTGGACTTTGTAATTAGTTTAATATTTTTTTTTTTAAATTTTTGAAACATATTTTACAACAAGTATTATACAAAAATCATTGCCCTAAGTGAAGAAATATTAATAAAGAAAGTACAATGTCATATGTTTGTACTTTGGATCACATGAAAAAAAAAATCACTCGAATAACCTAGTGTGAAATACCAGGTATACCAGACCCAGAATAGTAGTGACTGCCGAATAGCGAGAAATATAGGTCTTGTAGATTTATGTATCCCTTGCTCCATTGCGTTAACATATCCTCGGGAAAAAAAACTTGAGTTTTGTGAGAAATTAAGTCTAATCGCTTAGCTGGATATTCATGTGAATAAATAGCAGATTTCTAATTAGTGGTTGTTGTATAGGTATGAGTTTCTAATTGAAATAAGAAAATAATTATTTCTATCTCACAACCTGAGTATAATAATCATTCAATTACACTGGCGGATTAGTTTAGAGGTAGTGCAACCCCCCCTCCCCCGGGCCCCCTTTTCTGTCCCATATATACTTAAGATTTAATAATTAATAATAATTTTTAATTTTAAATAAATGTAATTTACCAATCGAATAAATGTTATTGAAAAATATTTATTTAATTTCTGTATATTTTAACACTGACAAACTGTTAACTCTGACAAACAACTGAATCCCCCCCCCCCTTTTCAAGATTCCTGGATTCGCCACTGAAATCTGCGTCGCCGTGTGAAATAGTAGTAAGAAAGTCTGCTTTAAATTCGCGGATTAAGGAGATAATCCTTGTGTTGCAGGTTTGAATCCCTCTGAAGGACGTGGAAACCGGTCCTTCAATGAGACCGTATAAACCGAGGTCCTTTGTCGCAATTGGTGCTGGCACGAAAAAGGTCCCTCACTGTGCAGGGGGCCAGGGCCCCCTTTTCTTTTCAAAAAATACTTAAGTTTTAATAATTCAATAATTTTAGTGTGGTTGTGGGCTCCTTAACTCTGACAAACTACCGCTCCACCCCTCCCTGTCGCTGTTGGTACTGGCACGAAAAAGGTCCCTCACTGCTCAAGGACCCAGGGTGTCAGCAGCTTTCCAACGGCAATTGCTAGTGTTCCCATTAGTGAAAAATTGGAGCAAGGATCTTAAGGCAGCATTTAAACGCGTTTGGTTTTTGTTTCTTACATGACCACATTTAACGATAGAAGCCTGTCTCCACTAGGTAATAACCCCCCCCCCC
>PRKT01000020.1:1713352-1729175 GCA_003671525.1 Saccostrea glomerata | reverse complement strand
TCATTAAAATCAATCCACGATAAAAATCATTGTCTTTAATTTATCGATGTTTTATGATTAATTTATATTGATAAGTTGTTTATATATACATTGTACTTACATTTCTACTTTTCGGCATACGGATTGATATATAATAACCCCATTGTATATTACATATGAAATAAATATATATTACCAATCAAATAGATATTATTAAAGAATATTCATTTTATTTCTATATATTTTAACACATGTGGAATATTCCATGTACGAGAGAATTGGTCTCTAGAAATGACGTTTTACGCATCTTATGAACGATAACTCATGTTCGACTACTTTTACGCCATAGCATCTAGTGATAACCGAGTAACAACAGGAGTGAAGCAGGGGTGCACAATGTTTGGATTCCTATTCTGTTGGTTATGAATCACGTTATGAAAAGAACTACAGACAGAGAACCAACAGGAATAAGGTGAAATTTCACAACAAAACTCGAAGATCTAGACTTGGCAGATGATCTTGCCTTACTCTCCTCAAAATTTCAAGACACCCAGCAAAAGACACAAAGACTTAATGAAATTGCTAGACAGGTTGGCCTCAGAATAAACATAGAGAAAACCAAAGTGATGAAGCTCAACACTGACATAAAAGAGGCAGTCAAGGTTGATGGGCAAGACCTGGAGGATGTAGAAACATTTACTTACCTTGGAGTGTAATAACAACGGGAGGATCTAACGAGGACAATACCAACAGACTGGAAAAAGGTAAGTCCCAATTTGGAAGGCTCAGAAAAATCTGGATCTAGTCAAAATTTTCAATCCAAACAAAAGTAAATTAATTTAACAGCTTGGTCCTGTCAGTCCTAATGTATGAACGTGAATCATGGAAAACAACGGAGAGAGACAAAAAGAAAATCGACACGTTCCAGAATAGATGCCTTAGAAAGATCCTAAGAGTAAGATGGCCTGAGAAATTGTCAAATGAAGAACTCCATCACAAAACAAAGACCGCTAGTGCAAGTGAAATAATAATCCCCAGGAAGTGGAATTGGATTGGCCATGGATAACAACAGGATATGTACCACCGCATTAACATGGCATCCAGAGGGAAAGAGAAAAGTAGGCACCGGCAAAAAACAACTTGGAGAAGGACCACGGAGCAAAAGAGGATACATCTGGGATGGAATAGCTGGGTGTCAGCGAGGGCAGCAGCCAAAGACAGAGGCAGGTGGAGGCAGTGTATTGGGGCCTTATGTGCCAGCGGACACAAAGAGGATAGGTGAGGTGAGAAGGTTTATTTTCGCTCCTTTCGTCCTACCCACAGAACTTTGGGTGCCGTAAGTAGCGGGCTGTATTCTATCTTTGGGGTGTAGAAGTTTGAGTAGCATTGGGGGCGGACAGTATTTTACCTTTGGGATGTAGAACATTGAGTTCCATAGGTAGAACTTTGAGTGCCATTGGTAGAGGGAAGTATTTTACCTTTGGGTTGTAGAAGTTTGAGTGCCGTTACTTCTTCTGTGTTGTTCGATCATTCCCAACATATCATAAAGTACGTCCATTATGATACTAAACTGAAAAAAATATAAACAATTAAATTGAGTGATCTTTGATTTAAAAAAATCGAATAGTAATAAAATCCCTGTGACGGACTTGACAACAAATACATCAATCTGTGATGTGTAATTCTACTTAGAGTTAATCTAAATGCTTGTCACAGGGAATTTTATTGAATGATATAAAACGAATTCGCTGTCTAAAGAATATTATGACATGGCTTCCTCACATAATGATTTGCTCTTGTATATGAAAACACCCATGGACTACAATTAGATGTTAGCAAAATTTTTCATTTGAACACTAACTTCTTGAAAATAGAAGTAAATGCCAATAAATACAAGGGCCGATGGGCAAGATCGCTCATCTGAGTAACCTCGGCCTGTTGTGCTTCATTGGCAACCCCCACCCAACGGTACTTATAAGGATTTGATCGTTCTAAGTTCTATGTGACTCCACCTTAGACCCAGGGACAAGGACTTGAATTAATAATACATCTACCTTAAAATGCTTCCTAAAACAAAACTATTCATAACTTGTTGTTCGTGAGAAAAAGATTTTTAAAATATTTTCCTTTAAATCAATGATAAACTCATCAAAATATCCTCATCTTACCACTGTGGTGACAGATTTGAAAAAAAAAGACTTGAATCTACAGCATCCGAGGAAATAAATTAGAGACAAATTGCAGGACATTTTTTGTATTATTAAATGTTTATCAAGGAGAAGAGTTAATAGATTATGAAATAATCGATGTACAACTGCTGTATCTGTCTCACTCGTCAAGAGGAAGGCGAGCTGTTATAAAAATTTTCTTGTGGTTCTGCGGAGAAAACTTCGTAGTAAGGAAATTTAAACCTCAGCTGCATCAAACCCTAATGTTTCAATTTCTCGCTAATAAGTCTTACTTTTCGATGGATAAAATACGAAGATTTAGCTTTATGTCATCGCAAATCTTCTTATAATGAGTTAGACGTCACCTACAAAGATTTATTTCAGGGAGTTCAGTCTAAGCATTGCGTGTTCGGAATATCTCGACAATAATTGAATCGCCTTACATTTCACAGCACTATTAGTAACACACAAAACTTCCTAGATCCTCGGCCAGACCGACGAAAACTCTGCCTTGGGAAAACTTGAAGGTGGCAATATTGGTCCGATTTTCTTTAGTGCAGTTCAGTGAGAATTTTACCAGATTTCCATTCAATAAAGAATGTCAGACTAAAACACCAACTCATTTGTCTTTTAGCTACTAACAAATTACCAGACCCAGACTTTTACTGGAAGTTAAGGATGACGTTTACTCAGGTTTCAGAAAACAGAAAGGAAATTTCATAAAGTATAATATATTAAATCAAAAATTGTTTTAAATGGACAAAATTACTGAGATTTAACACAATATTAATTTTAAAATGTCGTATTTTATTATTTGAAGAAAATATACAGGAACAAAAGTCAATATATGGTAATGCAGAGGAAATTCGGACTAAATTTTTAATTTTTCATTTTTGTCAAAATCTTTTATTTCTTGCAATATTTATCAAAGTGTAAAGGTTGTATGTTTTTTCAGACCTTATTTTGTAAATTTCATATGTCTAAAAGCTAATAAATTATTTCAAATAATTAAATGCTATTAAATAAATTCAAAAATATGAACAAAAACCATTTCAGGCAACATATATCAATAATTTGATCATTGACCCCATATAATGTTTATACCATGAGAATAAGAGCAACAAAGGTAAATGGGGCTATAAATAATTTAGAGTTCTTATCAGTCAGATTTTTTAAATATTCGATTAAAAATGGGGAAAAAATATAAATATGACAGAGGAAATTCGGACTGTAATAATTTTTAGGTTCATGGCCTAAACTCGAATCGTTTCTTTATATGAAGCAACTCTGTTCCATTCTGTCATATTTCAATTTTTAAAGAGTTTTGTTGCTTGTAATATTTTGTGAGTGAAAAAAAAAATGGTCATAGTGTGAAAAATTGAGGTATTTCCCGAGAAATACTCAGGGGCCCCTACTATGAAAACGAGGTCATTGACCTAGTTATTTGAAATTGAAATTTAACACAAGAATCATAGGTATACAATGTGCTATAGGTAGTTTTTCGTTCTTATCAGTGGATTTATTAGTCATCTGAGTAAAGGTATACCTTAAAGAGGACAAGGAACGTGTCCTCATCAGAGTTATTTACTGTACGTCTTATAATGTACACTTTCGAAAACTGACAATACTCTTTATACCAAAAGTCTTCAATCAGACTGTAGCTCTACTGGGATCCCACTCAAAGAAATTTACTGCAAATAAGGATGATGGCTTCAGTTAAAATTGAATTGTACGTGATTTATTATACCGCGACTAAAAAGTAAAGCTTTTTATACAAAGAGGACAATTTTGGTACATCTAGGAAAATGAGAAATTGGTGCACCAAATGAACTTGTAAATCTGATTTTTGTTGTGGTAGATCATCCTTTTTCTGAGTTGATTTACATCAAAAAAGAGCATCATAGTGAGTATGATATAATTCCGATACAACTGTGTATTACGTCTACAGTATAATGTGAATCATCTGGTTGTACGTCTACACTATAAGGTGAATCATTGGTCTGTACTATGTTAACAGTATAAAATAAATCATTAGTCTGAACTATAACCTTTTCTGTTCTATGTCTACAGTATTACGTGAATCACTTGGTACTATGTAATCTACAGTATAATGTGAATCACCTGGTCTGTAGTCTACAGTACAACGTGAATCACCTGGTCTTAAATCTACAGTATAACGTGAACCACCTTGTCTGTAGTAAACAGTATGACGTGAATAACCTTTTCTGTTCTATGTCTACAGTATTACGTGAATCACTTATACAATGTAATCTACAGTATAATGTGAATCACCTGGCCTGTAGTCTACAGTATAACGTGAATAACCTGGTCTGTAGTCTACAGCATAACGTGAATCACCTGGTCTGTAGTCTACGATATAATGTGAATCACCTGTTCTGTAGTCTACAGTATAATTTGAATCACCTGGTCTGTAGTCTACAGTATAACGTGAATCACCTGGTCTGTACTGTATCTACAGTATAATGTGAAACACCTGTTCTGTATCTACAGTATAATGTGAATCACATGTTCTGTAGTCTACAGTATAACGTGAATCACCAGGTCTGTACTGTATCTACAGTATAACGTGAATCACCTGGCCTGTAGTCTACAGTATAATGTGAATCACCTGGTCTGTAGTTTACAGTATAATGTGAATCACCTGGTCTGTAGTCTACGGTATAATGTGAATCACCTGGTCTGTATGTCTACAGTATAACGTGAATCACCTGGTCTGTACTGTATCTACAGATAACGTGAATCACCTGGTCTGTAGTCTACAGTATAATGTAAATCACCTGGTCTGTATCTACAGTATAATGTGAATCACATGTTCTGTAGTCTACAGTATAACGTGAATCACCAGGTCTGTACTGTATCTACAGTATAACGTGAATCACTTGGCCTGTAGTCTACAGTGTAAGGTGAATCACCTGGTCTGTAGTCTACAGTATAACGTGAATCACCTGGTCTGTATTCTACAGTATAACGTGAATCACCTGGTCAGTGCTGAGATCCGGGTCCACAGTGTGTGGGAGAAGAGAAGGCATTCCACTCTGTGCAAGAAAGACCCTGGTTAATACGGAATCCCTTTTATTTAACATATGCTTATATATACCTGAAAAAGAATAAATGTCTGTATAAAAGGTAACCTCAGTCTGATTTGAAAAAGGAGAAATGATACTCATAAAGTCAAAATATTTTTTTTACCGACAACAGCCATTATTACTGATGCATCCTGGTAGCTGGCAATGTCGACTAGGAATGGAAGGACTTCCTCTCTGACCGTGAAAGGATTCATGATGCTCAATAAATGTTTGATACACGACAATATTATAAGCTTTATCTGAAACAAAATATGAAAAGAGTGATTACATTTCAAATAATAGTATTCACTATTTCTCCATTTGATGTCAGTATTACACGGCTATAGCGAACTGTCGTCGACAAGTAAGGTATAGGCAATTTATTATGCCCCAGTTCTATTTGAGTCCTCGGTACCACAAAAAAAGAAATTTGCTATATCTATTTTTACTGAAATGATGGGGATAACGAACAGTATTCAATATCAACGTCCATAAAACAATACAAAATAGGAGCAGAGCAAACACAGACCTACAAAACATCAGAGGTGGGGCCAGGTGCCATGGAGGAGTGAGCATCCCCTGCCGACCGGTCACACCCGCCGTGTGTTCTTTATCATGATCAGGAAATAAGGGAAAATCCGTCGTCAATTAAATGTATAAATAATGGACTAACAATTAGTTTGAAAAACGTCAGTGAGCATTTGACTCAATTTATAAATTGTATTTGCTGACGAGGTCATTGTATCGACTATAGAACTTACGAAATGATTACTGAGTACTTTAAACGAGACTGCTGATATTTTTGTTTCATCTACTTGTTTGTCAATAATTTACATCGTTTTAAAAATTGTTTAAAAGTAGAGCATGATCTTGCGTATCGAATCAACTGAGATATAAAAACTCCGATTGCAGATGATGAAGGTACTAGTATATAGCTACATAAGTAAGGGAAGTTGACGATAGAAAAGTTAAAATCATCATGTTTATCATAGAGCTTGGTTGTTAGATTGCCATTAATGTCTTTTCCAAGCCAAATATCCAAATATAAAACAGTTGTGTCAGAATCTAAGGCATCTTTTATCTCAAGCTCACCAGGATATATCGTATCCTGAAAATGGGAACATTTTTATAACTTTATCTATGGCGCAGGTCATTGGATGCCTAAATAACCAATTGCAGTGAGAAAGATAAATTTTTACACGAAGAGCAATATGATACCATGCATAAACTGGAAATAAAATCATTAAGTGTGTATTATTTAGGCAAATATCAAATTTCACAAGAGTAATGTACGCAACACTAAAAGATAGTCAAGGTCTTTATGACTATAATAATGCCACTTTTATTTTTTTTGTTAAAGTGGCTTCTTTAATACAACACTGAACATTCTATGATTGATACGTAAATATTTGTTAGCTTGCCTTAACATCGGCCGTCTGAAGAAACTGTTCTTTGGCACACGGAAGAACGGTCGATCTAAGAATGGCGTCGTCCAGGGAGTCTTTCACGACCAATAAGGCATTCAGGGCAGCTTCCTGGCAAAAAGATCGCGCTGATTTACAATACATTTACATTCTCCTTTCTTACGCTTTTAATTTCTAATCCATGAACATAAAAGTCTGTGATTAATTGAGCAGAATAATGATTAATTTTCAAAGAACATTAATAAATTATTTGTGGACGTAATATTAGATTAATCATTTAGCTTTCAAGTTTGATGGAATGTACATTATTGAAAGTCTTCCAGTTAGCGGTATATTGAACTATGTAGACCACAATATAGACATGTATTTGGGACATAAAACTCTATAGTGTGGCCGAAGGACGGAAGCCCCATTGAAGAGAACAAGAGCTAGGTTGACTAAAAACCATGTACAATGCAACGCCATGCAATTTTATGACAGTCATTTCCATTATATTTTGCCTAAAATTGTCAATCTATTAGATGTCCCATTTGCATAATTACAAAATAAGAGAATTTTATTGCTTTCGTATATTCTAATTACCTGCATTCTAAACGACTCGGATTTAATATGTTTCAAGATGAATGGCATAACATCACTTCGAACTTGGTTAGTGGTGCATTTGGATATTATAAAATCGATTTTATTCAGAAGATACACGGTGGCCTGCAAAGGAAAAAATTCTAATTAACATGTAGTTAGAAAGTCCTCAATGTAACATATTGTGTCTATGAGGAAGAAATCAGACGTACTAGCCAAATTATATATGGTTGTCTGTTGAAATAACAATACGGATAGCTTAATTTAGGCCTATAACAAGCGCAGCTATGTTAAGAATCAGTCACTTTCTTGCAGCTATGTTAAAAGGCTATGTTTGATATTTATTAAAACATTTCCACTAATCCACTAAAGTAAAATTCCGCTAAAAATTACACATAAGAAATTTATCATGCAAGGTCTAAGAATCTCTTTGAACAGTTGTTAATTTTGTCCCTTTCTAATTAACATGTAGTTAGAAAGTCCTCAATGTAACATATTGCGTCTATGAGGAAGAAATCAGACGTACTCGCCAAATTATATGGTTGTCTGCTGAAATTACAATACGGATAGCTTAATTTATCATGTCTCGAAGGAGACAATTATATATCTAGCAGATTTAGGATGTTCCTTCAGCGGCGTGTCGTTTAATACTGACATTCTCGCCTACAGCAAAGGAAAATGTCAACGGTTGAATTCTAACATTATCTAATGTAGTGATTATGTTCCAAAAATCCCCATATAGTTTAAGGGTTCTTAAGGGATAGTCGGAAAGGCCAGTTTATAACTGCTTTGAAGGCTGAAATGAAATTCTGTCCGCAAAATACTGATAAAACGTGGTTTTGTATTTGCAGGCAATCCCTGTCATTTTATATTTTGCATTTTGTAGGAAATTAGATAATTATTTTTAAAATTCAAAAGTTTTTCAAGCTCAAAAGTCCATAAAACAATACAAAATAGGAGCAGAGCAAATACGGGCTTCCAAAACATCAGAGGTGGGATCAGGTGCCAAATATCTATTGAAGCATTTTCACTTATAACAAGCGCAGCTATGTTAAGAATTGGTCATTTTCTTGAAGCTATATTAAAATGCTATGTTAAAAGTTGATATTTATTGAAACATTTCCACTAATCCACTAAAAGTAAAATTCCGCTAATATAACACATAGGAAATTTATCATGCACGGTCTAAGAATCTCTTTGAACAGTTGTTAATTTTGTCCCTTACCTGTTCGGGCTTTGAGCAATTGAACACAAAGGTTATTTCTGGAAAGACATATTGTGAGAACTCCTCAGGAGATGAGTGTTGAACCAGCGATAAAAGGGGCGGTAACGCTGTTACGACAGAGTCACGTGACGTAAACTCCTGATGCAGGCTGGGTAAAAGGCGGGAACAACGAATTGCCTATCAAAAGGGGAGATAAAACATCAAACTCAGTTTTGTAAATTTATAGAAAAATGCCAGTTCGTTATCCAAGATTTATTTGAGCAAGATTTAAGCAAGGTAATTAAATTCAGGAGATTGCAATACATGCATGAAAGACATGTAGAGATCTATTCTTTTCTCGTAGATATCGCAAATATTATTCTTTAAAACCAAAATGAAAATAAACGGTTTTTTTATTTTTACAAAGGTATATTTGTTAGATAAACTTGCATGATTTTATTTTGTTTTAAATTCCCCGGACAGTGGACATCAATTATATTGTATCTTTAAAAACTTTATACTAGTATTAGATCTAAATCTAAGTTTGACTGACCTTCGGAAGAAGTGGAATGTTCTGAGAAATCACACCGAACACGTGGGATTTATCGGAGGGACTCTTTAAGTGGAGGTTGTCAAGCTGCTGTAGTGTGGTGACTGTGGGGTCGTGGAACATCTTCAGCTAAAACAACATGTGTAGCCATTTCAAAGAGAGTCCTTAAAAATATACTATCCACACATACGCACACACACACATGAACCCTGTCTCACACAAACATTTCGAATTTGAACAAGCTGTGTTTGTGAAATACTGATGCCCTTGTATTCCACCTCAAGGCCAAGTTAAAAAATGTTGATATCCAAATACCATGGTAAGGTTCTTATCAAATGTGAAAGCCAAGGTACTAACCATTCAAAAGATATTTACCAGATTGTTAAGGTTAAAATAAAATGGTCAAGGTCTTTGAGGTAATAAAATGAAATGTCATGTCACAAGGAATACACATTCATATATAATCAGCTCTAGCACTGACAGTTCAAAAGTTATAGAAAAAGTTGAAGTTTTTCAATGGAAAGTCGAAAGAAATAATGATACCCAAAGAAAGGTTATGTAATAAGAAATACACATTGTGGAATATGAAAGCTCCAGCACTCACCATGGCCAAGGTTAAAGCTTTTGGAGACAAACTGATTAACTGACAAACGGACTGACAGGAACCGAAACTGTCCTACATTGAAGTTTCTTGACACTTCTAATAATAGGAGTCCATGACCTTTCGCATTGTGGAGCAAAAAGATGTGCATATTTTGTGCGTGCTTTTGATCTTACAATCTCATTTTCAAATGCAACCCAAATAATACTGCAACGCTGTAATTCTTCCACTCGAAAATCTAACTTTTTTACAATGCAGGTTGTTCCATTTGTGAGTCCATCTTCGACATCAATATTAAGACAAATTTCAGCTGGCAATTCTTCAACAACTAACAAGTTATTGCATAACCCCATAGTTTTTGTTGGGTCATCTGACACTTTTGATAAAATTTTATGCTTGATATCGTCAGCTATATCACCATTCACAGTATCTATAGCTCTAACAGTAAATTTTTTAGTGGATTCTGCACTTGTGAAAGCCTGCATGTTATGTTCTCGAACTTGCTCATTGATGGTATACAAATGAGGCAAGCAAGAGGGAATAGCACTTTGAGGCAATGTTCTTGTTTTCAGTTTCGTTACATCAGATTCGGTTTGCAGTCCCTCACGCAACCTATTTAATAATTCTGCAAATTCCATGTCATCTTTCTGCCTCATAATATCCGTCAATTCAAACAGCCTGAAATAATCTTGTCATAAATTTGTGGCCAAAGGCCCATAGTCATCAGAAAGGTTTTGGAAAACCCAGCTGTCAAACACTGGTTTCAACTGGAATAAATCTCCAATTGCAATAATGCTAACACCTCCAAAAGGTTTTTTGGTTGCAAATATTTCTTGAAGTCGAAGATTTATGTAGTTTAAAAGCTTATTTCCAACCATTGAAATTTCATTAATGAATATAATTTGTAAGCTGCGGAATTTCACTCTGAAAGAGTCTAGTTGCTTTACATCTAATGGTTTATACTTAAGATTTTGGTTAGCTGGAATGCAGAACAGGGAGTGTATTGTTTCTCCCCCAATGTTGTGTGCAGCCTTTTCAGTTGGTGCACATAGTAATGTTCTGATATCATCTTGATTTTCAACTATCTTCTTGGAGTAATATCTAGTCAAAGCCTGATAGAGAGCTGTTGTGAGCACACTTTTTCCAACACCTGCACCGCCTGTGAGGAAACAGGAAACTGGTACTTCATTCATCTTCATTTTGTGCAACACATGGTAGGAGAAAATTTTCTGTTTTCATTTAAACATTTCACCAGATTCATATAGTCTTCGTGATTCAAAGAATTCACAGGTATGTCACATGTGCTAATCTGTTTCCTTGTTACACCAAAATCAATGCCATCCTAGAGAGAATAAAAACAAAAGTTAAACGAATAAGTTTTTGCCCCACGAGGGCTCTTAATTGGTGGATAAACATGAATATTGTCAGCTCAGATAGCAAGCTAACATTTTGGGCCACCGTTCAGGGTTTAAACTTAATTGAAATTTCCAATAGCTATGGGGGCTCCTAACATTTCAAGTTTAGAAGCCCACAGCTAAATGTCTTGTCTACATGTACAGTCGCTGCCGTATGTGTGTGTTTGTATGTGTTTTAAAATTTGAAAATCTTTTGGAGATACTGGGATAAAAGTAGATACAAATAAAATACATGTATAAATACTTATTTAAAGGAAATAAAATTGAATTCACATGACACTTTTAATATCCTTTTTGACATGGTAATACACACGTACGTAGCCTTCTTCATAAATAGATGTATTTACTATTTCAACGGATGGAGTGACAATGACACATAAATATTAAAGATTTTCTAGGTTATATATTTTAACTGAAATGTGTCTGAAACTGAAATAAGTAAAGGCACTTACTATTCATATGACTGAGCAGTTATGAACCATCGAAATTGTATATATCTCACATTTGAACCATGTTCGGGGAATAGAGGAAATTCGGATTAGAAAAAAAGACGATATATTAAGGGGTTTCAGAAATCATGTAGTTAATTTGGTTAGCACTGTACTTTTAGATATTTGTATCCTCAAAAAAAAAAAAAAATATATATAAACAATAATTGTCACCAAGTAAACAAATATAGTCTATATTTGGTTTCCTGTAAATACTTAGATTGGTTAAAGTGATCTTAGAACTACAAATACTTGTATTAAGATCATTTCTTAACGATAGAGAAAATTTTGTAAACAAAGCAAAATCCGTGTCATTGACTGTGTAGTATATCCGTATTTAGGAGCATGTACAGGATGACAAACATCCTTGAGAAAATTCAAAATTGTTACTCTGAGTACGGCCGGGTTTGACAAAAGTCGTATACACAGCATACCAATTTGAAAGATGAATTCGACACTGTGGTATTTCATTTTCTGTGCTTTGTTATCTAAAACAATGATTGATGCCTGTAGCCCTTGCACCTGTCAACAGGCGATTGGGTGCTCTGGCCAACAAGCTAACTGCGGAGGGAAAGAACTAACAGAGGTACCTTTTACTCTCCCCAACGACACTTGTAAATTGTAGGTAATCAGGTAAAAAGAATATCTCTAATTTGATGTAAATCATTAGACAGGCTAATACACTATTACATCCGTAATTAAGATTTTGATTAATTAAGATTTTGGTATCGACAATATAAGCTATTATTTTGAAACGACCTGGCATTTAAAATGTTAGATATAATGAAAAAAAAAATGAAGGTTTTGAATATTTATTGATATATTGTATCTTATCCATTGATAAAAAACAGGTTTTACCTCTTTTTAAACTGACTTCAAAGATTTTGAGACTTCAATATATGAAACGTTACAAAAACTTGTAGTTCCATTCTTTCTCTTTCAAAACATTTCTAGCTTTAATCTTTATTTTTATCTTTAATATTGTTAAGAAAATACAATGAACAATTACTTTTAAATAATTTTGTACTCGTCTGTCTGCTAATATGATTTTTTGGGAGCATTTAAGAGTATGAATTCTAATACAGTGATAGACTTTTTAATATATAATAAAAAAATAAATTTGGGTTGATCTTGACAGGAATAAACAGGACTTAGAAATACTTAAATTTCAGGGACACATTTCTACATTCTTTTTATTAACCTTTAAATTCGTAAATTCGTAAATTTCATAATATATGTTTGGAATTAATAAGAAAAACAATTTTAATCTTAGTTATTAACAATTAAATATTGGTAGATATTTAAAAATGTTTTTACAATGATAATCCTGCAAACGTTCAAATCCAATTATGGATTCGATTGGACAGAATTGGAATGATTGTAGGTTTGATATTAAAATATTCCTGGGAAAGCAATAGTCCAAACAATATAACGTGTATTCATTCTTTGTTAACGTTTTGCAGTATATATAGCGTAAATTGTTCCAGCCCACTTTATTCCGTGTAAATTCCACAACCTTTCCACTGTACATCTAAAAAAATATGAAAGTGGTAGCCGTCTTATATCTGTATTTTCTTAAAGAATACAGAAACACATATTTTGCATAAAAACTTGCTTTTGAAATTCACTATTCAATATTTGTATTTACAGGGATCTGTCCAGGAACAATATTACTACAATTAAAAACAGCAGCTTTACACGCTTGACGAACGTAACGATATTGTAAGTTTTTTTTTTCTACAAGGTCCTGATCATGAATATATTTGGAGTAGCAATCCACCCAAAAAAATATTGTAATTTTGTTTCAATTTAACAATATCAAGAACAACTAGAAAGTCTGCTATTGTAAGCTAAGCTTGGACAACCATTAACTCGTATCAGTCCTTTGGTACTTTGATTTAAAAATCAAAGTTAAAGAATTTTCACTTTTCCCCTGTTTCCATGGCAACTGTTGACAACTTGCAATTTTTTAAATACAACATCCATAATTTCAATTATTAATTATTAAATCAATAAAGTTTCATAACGAATTTCCAAAGGACCAGAGAGGACACTCTCGGACAAAATTCGTCGCTTTTTGCAAGTTTCCATGACAATGGTAGACATTTTGAAACTGAATTACCATACAACACAACTACAAACAGTGATCGTCTATTGAGGGAAGTTTCACGAGTATTGTCCCAGCCATCTCATAGAAACGGCCTGGAGATCAAAACCATGCGTACAATCGCAATATGTCGTCCACGACTTCATTTGGGGCGACATAAAAACACAATATTTTTTTTTCAATTTATTGCTGCCCCAGCCAGAATAACGAACAAGACGAATGTATGTAATCACAGAAGCGTCAAGTACTCAACAGATGCGGACTATTTTTATACATTATTGTACCTAACGTAAACTACAAAAGCATACATTTATTGTCTAATGGGCTTGGATACTGTTCGTTATCTCAATATATTTTATCTAACTTCTGATGTCTCTCAATCTTCTTTCAGTCTTTAATCGTTTACAATAGAAATTAATGGTACACAAGCATCTACTGAATCCCGAGTATGGCGAATAATCATTCAAAATTCTATCCCCGCAAATTTAATTTAATACCGATATTTTTCCAGAAATACCTTTCGTATATTTATATCGATATCAAAAAATATTTAGTTTTACATATCGTCATTTCTAAATTGTTAATGTTAAAAATTTTGCGTTGCTTAATTTTTTTAAAAGCAATATTTGTGTAAGTTGAAAGAACTTAAAGCAATCAAATCAGTAAAAAAAAGATACCTTAAATCATGAAAATATATATAAATAAAATCCAAAATATGTGTATAAATAATAAGTTGAAAGCTAATAAAATAGTCGACCTTGTACATGTTATTATATAAGGGGTTTAGCGAACTTTAAGTTTCCTCAGACAAGCATATATATTGAACGATGAGGATTTAAAAGAATAATTTAATATGAGATGAATATATTCAGGCTACACACGGAAGCCTAAAGGTATCTACACTTGTGTTTAAATTCTTAGATGGTATTATACATCGTAATATCAAAAAATGTATAATACCTCCTTAAGTATATCCATATTTCATATTGGGCATAGATGTCTTAAGATTGTTTATGGCATCTTCTTTTATTTCATTGATTATATTGCTATGAATTTAATCGATATAAAAATTACAGTAATTTTAGGATATCGATCAGAGCAAAATTTCCAATTCACTCGGGATACAGGGACTTAAGGCAGATACAAATTCGAAAAAAAAAATTCGAAATAGGGACATGGAGAGTCATCAACAGTTCAACAACTGCTCATCATCAATAAAACTAAATATACCGTGATAAATACCTTATATAATTATTATCTCAAATAATTTTTTTAAGTTCTTGTCAATTTTTAGAGAAAAAATACTTGCACTTGATAATCCCTCTTCACAATTTCTTTCAGGGATCTAAGTGAAAACAGAATAACAACAATAGAGGAAAATGCAATCAGCGCACTGGCAAATTTAAAAAATCTGTAAGTTTGTTATTTGAAGATATATTTTGGAAATATAAACCCTCAAAAATATATTTGATATTCTGTGTTGATTCATTTGAATCATGACTTGACAAATTAAAGAGACTGAAAATTCCTGATTTAAAATATTTTTTGGATATTAATCCTCAAAACTAAACTATGCCAAAGATTTCTTCTTCAATAACGATTCGTGGTTTAGAAAGACTCCCACATACACTTTACTCACCGGCTACCCTTACCAGTCGATGCGTAATTGAGATTGACAAATAAATAAGTTAAGGTTGAAAATATTTAAATTTGATATACCTGTGTTGGTACTTTAAGGATAGTAAGAAGTATTTACGTGATTAATACATATTTCTTAAAGGTTCTTCTTTTTTTTTTTTTTATAATTTTAGGGTGATAAATAATTGCACTTGACATTCCCTTTGCACATTTTTTCAGGTATCTATCCGAAAACAGAATAACCACAATAGAAGATGATATGTTCAGTGGATTGACGAACTTAAAATATCTGTATGTTTGTTTTTTTAAATATATATCTTGGAATATCTCTTGTTGTTTCATATTATTTCAATAATTTGACAAACGTATGGAAACTTTAGTTTCCGTATGTATTTTTTTTATATCAATTGTACAAACTATGCGAGGGTTGTTCAATAAAAAATCTCCTGAACTGTATGACATACAATACCAATACTGATATCATATAACATTAAACTTTACCTTTTCGCATTATTGAATCTATAATGAATTTATAACAAATTATGTGACCACTTTTCATCACATAGTTTCATTGTGAGAAGCTG
>PRKT01000020.1:1657445-1698420 GCA_003671525.1 Saccostrea glomerata | reverse complement strand
CCCCCCCCCCATTTTTATTTGAAAAGAAATTAGATCCATGTGAACGTCTACCGACACTCTAATTGAAAAGAACATGATGTTAATTTCTATCAAAGTTTTGTTTAAGGAGTATGCATAGACAAAAGATGATAATATAAAATGTCATAGTTTTACATGTATTTAAATTAAAATGACACTTTCAATTTGGGATCCAGAAAATCTAGATTCGAAAATCAGCTAAAAGATGTACATTATTTCAAAAGAATAATGCAGACAGTAACTAAATCAATGAATGTCAAAGGATCAATGATCAATGCAGGCCTGTAGCCCCCTTCCCCTACCTAATGAATAAAATAAAAAGTCCTCTTTTTCTTTTTCTTTTTTAAATTTAAATCCCCCCCCCTTTTTTTTGCAAATGCTTGGATTCGGGTATGTTTGACTGCACAAAAACAAATATGGGCAGCCTCGACATAATTAAAAAAAATACATAATATGAAAACTATGTAACAAACGCCTTTCCTCAAAAGGGGGCAACCACGGCCTCACCGCGCGCTATGAGTTTATTAAAATTATTCAAACTAATTTGAATAAATTAAATGAAAATTGAATAAAACACATCTAACTTAACAGTTTAATATTTTAAATTAATATTAAAGAAAGTCAGGGAGTCAATGTTAATTAAGAAAATATTATAAAATGCATGTCATGTAATAACATTGTTTTATTATAAAAAAGAATAGACCTCTGTAAAATTTCATATCTCACTACTAAAGGAAGATTTTTATTTTTTTTTTAATTGCTTATCTTTTTGAAGGTTTTGAAATTTTATCCCTTCTCTTGAAAATATTTTTTTACAAATCAATTTTCTATAAATCGATCAAAGAAGTTTTTTTTCAAAGATATCATCTGGACATAGTTAAAATTATATGAAAAAACAAATAAATGAAATAATAATCTATGTTAAAAAAAATCAGTTCCACACCACTGCAGCCTACCCGAGAGCGATAACAATAGGGACAGTAATTATCAGTAAATCCCAGCACTTGTCTAAGTTTTTCAGCAGGGACAGTAAACGGGTCAGTAATTGTCTAAGTTTTTCAGCACCGACTAATATTTTCAGCACTTTTCTAAGTTTATCAGTACCGGCAGTAAAAAGGTCAGTAATTGTCTAAGTTTTACAATAACGACAGCACATTGTCAGTAATTTTCTAAGTTTGTCAGTAAAAAATGGGAATGCCAGTAAGTTTTTAACTTAGTAGTGAATTAGAAATTAAAGTATGAGTATAAGAAGCATTACCACTTTCAAATATAAATCCAAGTTCTTCCAAAATACAATTCATGTAATGAGCCTTAGAAACGAATGCAATATTGTTATCTGCTTTGTCAGCAGGGACCAGTACGTACTGATCATGTAATCTATCTAATTCTTTTTTTTCACTTCTGGATAATTGAAAACAGAAGGATAGATGGCTTCAAAATTCCCCTCAATCTTTTGATACCCGATATTAACATGTACACTGAATTTACGATGAATTTACTCCGCTATATATCAAAAGTCGGCTAAATTTTATATATTTTCCGGGCATGGAGAAGTTGCTCCCAGCACTTTTCGGGTTAAGAAATTTGTCTTAAAGAAAACACAATCAATTCCATAGTGAAACATTATCCGTATATCGTTGAACTTTTAAGATCTTTGTATCCGTACATATTTTTTCTAATTTTAAACATGTCACGTGACAAACAGCTGATGTACGTGAAGTCGCGTTGGCCGAACTCGGTTGAGACTCCATACATACATATGCATTAGTATAGTTCCCATTAAATTAAAACTCATGCTAATAAAATAATATCAACATTATATTGATTTTTTCGGAATATTTTAAGGCATTTTTCCTATGGGCGGCCTTAACCTAGCTGTGTATTGCATGCCCAATCGTCAGGGACTAATATTTTGCACGACAGATAAATTATTTAGAAAACAAGCTTAAGGAAATATTTCATTTGATTTCGAATAATTTTCAACATATTTAAAATAAACATTGTGTAGAAAAATGGATAATATCTATAAGATGAGTTATTATATAGAAATTGATATCATCTTATTTTGAAATGAAACATGATGCAATTCAATTTCTTGAATGCAGTTTAAACAAAATTATTTTTATTACATTAATAAATGTATTATTTCTATTTTTTAGTATTCTGTTCAATGACTCTTCTTGATTTCCTTCTTTGATAAATAATATGTATTTTTTTAATTATAGTTCACTTTATTTCCCTGCCTACTAATTCGCTTTTTTTTTCCTTCTCTGATGTGCAGTTCAGTCACTGATCATCATCATTTCAACTAAGCAGGGTTAGTTATTGCATTGCTGTACCCATGCTAACATGTTTAATCATTTATAAGGGGTGCCAAGAATGGTCGTTCCAGGATGAAAAATATTCAAAAATTTCAAAGTATGGCTTCACTGAGGAAAGGAATTTTCAATCTGACAAAATCACAAGAGTGTGCTTTAGATTTATAGGAATTCAATTCTTACAGGGAATTAAAGGATTTTTCTTCCATATGAATATTTATATAAAATCTTTAAAACACCTGAAGGATAGAACTGATGGTCAATTTGAGTGAACAAAGAGGATAATTTACTTTTGTTTCTTAATAGCTTATTTTGGATCAGGCTTGCTGATGAGCGTTGGTATGAGACCGAGAGATCACTTTTAAAAGAATAGGTGTGTGTCAAATTGAAATTTTTGACGGATTTTATATCTTTTGCATTGCATTTCAAAGGATGTTGAGTACTTAATATGTGTCACATATATGTGCCATCCGTATTTTTTCTGAACAAACATCTTCTGTTTTAACACCAGTTGAATCCTACAAACTAGTGTGTGTCAAATTGAAATTTTTGACGGATTTTATATCTTTTGCATTGCATTTCAAAGGATGTTGAGTACTTAATATGTGTCACATATATGTGCCATCCGTATTTTTTCTGAACAAACATCTTCTGTTTTAACACCAGTTGAATCCTACAAACTGCCCTCTCATTATATTGGTTAAAGTGATCACAGTACTACAATTACATGCATTATAATGTACCTCCATTCCATAACGATAGAGAAAATGATGTTAATCAAGCTAATTCCGTATAACATGTGGTGTATATCCGTAATCAGGAGCATGTACAGGATGAAAAACATCCGTGATGAAATTTCGAAATTGTCACTCTGAGTACGGCAGATTTTGAATAAAGAATAGCTCCAATTTGATGTATATCATAAAAGAGACTTATGTAGTATAACATCCGTAATTAAGATTTTGATTCATTAAATAAGATTTTGGTTTCGATAATATAAGCTACTATTTTCAAACAGCGGGCAAAAATTAAGATATAATTTAAAAACACAAATAATTTTTTTTTGAAAATTTATTGATATATTGTATCTAATCCATTGATCAAAAACATGTTGTTTTAGTTCTTTTCAAAACTGACTTCCAGAATTTTTTGGAAACAATTAATGTTTTACAGAAACTTGTAGATCCATTGTTTGTTTTTCAAGACATTTTTATCTTTATTTTTTATCTTTAATATCGTTAAGAAAATACGATTAACTATAACTTCGAAATAATTTTATACTGCTAATATGAAGTGATTTTTTTTTTGGGGGGGGGATTAAAAGTATAGATTCTACAACAATGATAGACTTCATATAAAACATGAAAATAATCTAGGTTTGATGTTGACAGGAATCAACAGGACTCAGAAAAAAAACATAAAGATCAGGGACACATTTCTTTATTCTTTTTAATTACCATTCGAAAAAATCCATAATATATTGTTGGAATTAATAAGAAAACAATTTTACTCTATGTAAATAATAAATAAATATTTATAGCTATTTACAAAACGTAAAATGTAAAAAACATATTTTGAAGATTACCTGCAAAAGTTCAAATCAAATTTATGACTTCGATTGGACAAGATTGGAGAGACTGTAGGTTTGATGATTGATATTAAAGTATTCCTGGGGATATCAATCATTCAAATAATATAACGTGTATTCTTTTTTGACGTTTATAATTTTATAAAGCTTAAAGTGTTCCAGCCCAATTCATACGTGTAATTTCCATAACTTTTTCACTGTAAATCTAAAAGCAATTATTCTATGGAATGTAGTCTTATATCTGTATTATCTTAAAGAGTTAAGGTACTCTTTTTTTCTCTTTTATTGATAACAAAAAATGATATAAATTACACACAGATAGACTACATTACACATTGACATTTGATGGTTCTTTTCAATAAAAACACCACAATAAGCGAGTTGACAAATCTTCAACAATTGTAAGTACATTGCAATAAAAACATCACAATAAGCGGGTCGACACATCTATAACAAAATATCTCAGGATAAGAAAATCACCATAAAACATCTCAATAACCGGGTTGATTAATCTTCAACAAATATAAATATTAGTCTTGGCAAATCGGACGACTTTTAGTAACCGTTACTCGCTCAATCTTCCGATCGAGTACCCGCTTACTCGGATGATTCAAAACTCATATATCGTTTATCTCATCCTACAGTCATCGGTAGTATTTAATTTATGAATTAGAATTAATATACTGTGAATGAACTTTATTTATAAATTAAAGACACACTCGCACGCTCTATATTGAAAGAATTTTAATATTAGCATTAAAAAAAAATAATTAAATCAGAAGAAGAAAATCAAATATTCGACATTTCACGCTATTTAACAATGGCGTCCATCACATTTACTTTTCGAATCTTGATATATGTCGTAATCAAGGAGAATAATTATTTGCAAATTTGAAGTCACACCCGTACATGTAAACTTCAATTCAAATAAATTATATTTTACAGGTAACAATTCAACTGTTCTTTTAAATACTTCCAAGCTATATTTTTTTGGCGGCACTTTGTTAAATTATGTAATTATACACGGCAAGTCTTCAAAACTTGTATAACCGTGTTATTAACTGTGTAACTTGTATTAACTGTGTAAACTAATCAAAATAAATCGATCATATTACGAAACACTAGATCATTAACTCTAACGATAGATTAGAGAAATGCTTATGCTTACTTATAAAAAAAAATAACATTTATTTTTTAGTTATTTGCTATATAGGATGTATTTCTATCCGATTAACCGAATAGTAGTTTAACTAACCGATACTCGCATCGTTCGACGGTTAATCGGTTAACCGGGTACTCGTTGCCAACACTAATAAATATCTAAGAAATTGGTAACTACATGTACAGTAAAACATCACAATAAGCGGGTTGACAAATCTACAACAAATGTAAGTTTCTCAGAATAGGATAAATACCATCAAACATCACAATAAGCGGGATGACAAATCTACAAGAAATGTGTATGTATCTCAGATAAGGATATCTTAGCTTGAACTAAAAAAAAACTTATTATAAAACAAAACATCAATTTCTCATAAAGATGGACAGGTATTCATGAATTCAGATTCCTGTTTTCATTATTTTATCCAGGAAATTACATGATAATCCTTATCACTGCGATTGTGAGTTGTTAGGTCTGATCGACATTTGTTATAGATGTGTCGACCCGCTTATTGTGATGTTTTTATTGCAATGTACTTACAATTGTTGAAGATTTGTCAACTCGCTTATTGTGGTGTTTTTATTGTAGTTATCCTCCTCTGAGATACTCACATTTGCTGTAGATTTGTCAACCCGCTTATTGTTATGTTTTTAATGGTAGTTACCTTGTTTTTACTCAGATCCCTGAAATAAAATTTTCAAAAACTGAACGTTCATGGCAGACCTAAGCTCAATCCATCTGATGAAATGGCCGTTTTTATTTCAATAAACTGAGTATAATTATAACTGCTATTTAGTAAATTATAATTAATTACTAATTTTTAAATGCAATATACATTTGTCTTTAAAAATTGAACAAGACAATACATACATAAGCAAAATGTGATTTCCATGTGTAAAAAATAAATATTTTGATTTGATTAAGCACACAGGTAGGTTAAGACCGCCCATAGAAAATGCATCTTAAAATAATCTGTGAAAATCAATATACATACAAAGTTGATATTATTTTCTTTAGCATTAGCTTTTATTTAATTGAAATTTTACTATTGCATATGCATGTATGGTGTCTCTTCCGAGTTCGGCCAATATGTATTTTGAATGGTTTTGGGTGAATGAATGAACTTGAACTTGAGAAATGACTGGATGTAAGAGTGTATGAAAAAGAAAATTGTATTTATTTACCGATATTCATTTTCACAGTTTTACTGTGACTACTGTGACGTCATAATTGAATTCTCAAAGCTCTGCATAAACCGATGTACCTAAGGGAGTACTTAACCTAGCTGCACATGGATTATAATTAGAAAATAAACATTCAAATATTATGTCAGGAACATTTATTATTTAACTTTCTGTGCAAATATTGACAGAATTGATAACATATCAAAGTCGATCAGAGATTTCCATTCGAAATTATTTACACTTTAAAAGAATTGAGCATGGGGTAAAAAATAATAACTAAGACGATACTTTCATGCATGGGATTATTACTTTGTAAATGAGATATTATGAATTTGATGATTGACAATACGAAACTAATTTTTAACAATGAACCAAAAATCTCCCTAATTTTGTCAAATAAATTCATGAAATAAAAGCTGGGATATTATAGATTGGATAATAATTATGATAATTTCAAAAATATTTTAAATAAAGAACTTACAGTCTCCCTAAATTTTTCAAATCTCTAAAGGCACTGTCTTCTATTGTCGTTATGGTGTTGTCGCCTAAATTCCTGAAAAAAAAATGTGATCGAAGAATCAATTTTTTTTCACCCTCATTTATTCATAACAGTTTTACTTTATTCATTAAGAAAAATCATAATAACATAATAGTTATTTATCAGAATTGATCACTTGAATAATTTTTACAAGTAATCGGCTCATAATGTAAACAAGGTTATAATAATCTAAATGCGTAAATCCTTGGCATATTTATCAGACAATCTGAATAATGCATCCAACATTAACTTCGTTTGAATCCATAGATTGTTCAATTAATATAATCATCAGTTATTTAGAATAAATTAAGCGAATACAGTAAAACTCGGTTATAACGAAGTCACTGGGACCCTATGAAATTG
This sequence comes from Saccostrea glomerata, assembly GCA_003671525.1. Classification (NCBI taxonomy): domain Eukaryota; kingdom Metazoa; phylum Mollusca; class Bivalvia; order Ostreida; family Ostreidae; genus Saccostrea; species Saccostrea glomerata. The sequence goes on along the minus strand of PRKT01000020.1, from coordinate 1,691,249 downwards.
CTTCGCTATATCCGTAATTCGTTATATCCGTATAAGAAATTTGCTAAATTTACATAGCTGGAGATCCAAGACAAATTTGCTATATCCGTAAATTCGCAATATCCGTGTTCATGCTAACCGAGTTTTACTGGAACGCGTATCTACGAAAGCTTAAAGGTCTCCTCACTTGTTGTATTATTTTGTTTATTTCTTTTATTCTGTTGTCTTATCAACATGTAAAGTGTTCCAACTGTTTATTCCTACATACATTTGAAGTTTGTATTCAAAAGTATTACAGAAATGAAATGAAATTTTTTTCCATTTTTTTTATAGCCTACTTGCCATGATTGGGAAATAGCGGTAAAATCCGGAAACAATTAAGTATGTAAATGATGGCCCAACAATATATATTTGTTAATTTTTTTTTATTTTAGGAAAAAAAATAATTGCAGTTGCCATTCCCTGTTTACATTTTTCTTCAGGGATCTAACTGAAAACAGAATAACCACAACAGATGATGATATGTTCAATGGATTGACCAACTTTGAATATTTGTAAGTTTGTTACTTAGATATATATAATGGAATAAGACTTATCCAAACTATGATATCCCCTGTTGTTATATATTATATTTTATTCAATTATTTGACAAAGTTATAGAAAACTTTAATATCGATATCATTATATGATTTATTTGCATATCAATATACAAACTATAAACTATAAAAAGGTTTTTATAACGAAGCTTCCCAAACCCATTTTAGATTCCGTTTGACATTTTTAATCTAGAAGGAGTTATTTTCCTGATTATTAACACTTCCTTGTACATTTCTTGAAGAATGTTCGGAAATCGATTGCTTTTGATTAGACGTTGTACATCTTTTCAGATATTTGGCCAGGAACAGAATTACTACGATGAAGAACAGCATATTTACTGGATTGAGGAAGTTATCTTACTTTTAAGCTTTTTTTTAAACATTTATATCTTTTTGGATTATCAGTCAACAAAAGTATAATATTCCGTGGTTGATTCAACAAATCAAAGAACAAAAAATATCGTCTTAAATACTTTTTCGTTAAAAAATTAACGTTCAACCAAACATGAATAAAAAGCACCATGATGGAATGCTATGTAATTCACTTGATATTTTTTTTTCAATTTGTGACAAGTATATACATTAAACTTTCGTCAGATTCAAAGCTTTAAGTAAGTCAATGTGAATTATGTTGTTCAGATTGACGGATACTTAAGTTGAGGCTGACCATGTTAAAGTTTGATATGGATATTTAACAATCAAGCTTTATTATTAACACCTTCATCACCTATATGTGGGGTCTTTCTGTCATTTAATTCGATACGCAAGCTATACTGATGAACAATGTCTAGAAAGAGGTAAATTGGTAACAAACTACATGTAGTTTTTAAAACAAGAAAGTAAGCAGTCCCCGTTTACATTCATCTTTTCGTTAGTTTTACGGTTGATACAATATCCTTGTGAGGAGTTAAATGCTGACTAGTGTCTTCAAACTAATTGTTGGGCCATCATTTACATACTTAATTGTTTCCGGATTTTACCGCTATTTCCCAATCATGGCAAGTAGGCTATAAAAAAAATGGAAAAAAATTTCATTTCATTTCTGTAATACTTTTGAATACAAACTTCAAATGTATGTAGGAATAAACAGTTGGAACACTTTACATGTTGATAAGACAACAGAATAAAAGAAATAAACAAAATAATACAAGAATAAGAAAATCGACAAAAACAATATGTCTCCCCTTCGGAAGGGGAGACATAACTAGGAAATATGTTATACAGACTAATAAAATGTACAGTATATCTCCTATGATCTTTCTCAATTTAAAGTCAAGATCTAGTAAATTGAAGGATCTTGACCTTAACAACATTTTAAGACAATTACATAGAGCAAGCACTCTGCATTGTTTCCGATTCAACTTGAACCTTTACAAAGAGCAGTTAAACAGATGAACTTTAGATATCTAAACAGTAATCTCATCACCGCTCATTCTGCGTCTAATTCTACCATGTTTCTATAAAACCAAATATAGTATGTATATAGTATGTAGCAGAGTTAATCAGCTGTACACGCAGATTGGTTTTATTCCAAAAAGTTGAATATGTCTAAACCTGAGTTATATATCTCACTACTCCTAGCCTCATAATCATGATTGTACTTTAAAAGCAAAAATTTTTATCAACTTTTCATTTCAATTATATAAAATTATTACGATTATTAATTATAAATCCAGAACATAATTAATTGCTATAACCTATTCATAACACCTTTGTTATTACAATAACTATTTTTTTTATTGTTTTCTATTCTTTTTTGAAAAAATTTACCTTGAGTAGGTTTGTAAAGCCCAATCTTTGGTTTTGATATTTAAAGATATTCATTCTAGACTTTATTCCATGTAAGATCCTTCTCAAGTTAAATAAGGATAGTCGAAATAGGATCCTTATTTTTTTTATTGACTGTTATAGAATACAGTGTACATCTTACTTAACTCAAACAAACGATAGTGTTTATAAACTGCGCTATATGTATTCTTTTTTAATTCTATAATTAACCAAAATTGTAAATAAAAGACAGTTAGACAAGGTTGTTATCTTATCCTTTAATGTTCTACAGATCGATACCTAAACAAACATGATGGAAGTGATCGTTATTACTAGCTCTCTCTTACTGTAAACATATTACATTTGGCTGTGTATTCTTTTCAGGGATTTTTGGGGGAAAATAAAACTTACGCTAATTCAAGTACAACGCAAAAGTCTTTCACATTATATATAATAGTGGATATTAGGAACTGTTTTGATTCAAATTTACGCGCTAAAATTTTCAAAAGTCAATATTCGCCAAAAATCAAACACGCTTAATATAATATTTACAGTATTTCCTACTATTTCCAGGGAATTTATCAGTATTTCCAGAAAATGAAACTATATAATAAAACAGTTATGGACTCTTTTGGTGTTGAATATGGTTTGTTATTCACCAGAAAAAATATCCATATTGACCTCGGCGAAGCCGGCGAAGCCGAGGTCAATATGGATATTTTTCTGGTGAATAACAAACCATATTCAACACCAAAAAAAATCCATAATTGTATAATATCTATATTCTGATTCAATAATGTCAAGAACGGGAGGATCGTCTTTATAATGTATATTTTTTACATTAAAGTAGGCACGAACCTGAATAATGAATTCAAACAGTATGATGCATACGGAAGCCTTAATATCTCTACACTTTTGTTACTTAAGAAATGAATTAAATAGCAACTCACATTATACTGCTATAACCTTGGTTTGGACAGTATAAGATTTATAAACCGCGAAGAATATGACATTTAGATTTAATGTTACTGTGTTGACATTATGATGCAGTTAAAAATTTTGGAAGTGATTGATGCTTTTTGTGATTATTTTCTTAACGAATAAAGTAAACTCTTTGAATTTTTGAGGATGATAAAAAAATTGACTCTTCACAATTTCTTTCAGGACTCTTTAGAAGCGACAACACCATAACAACAATAGGAGAAAATGCCTTCCGTGATTTGACAAAATTAGATTTTCTGTAAGTTCGTTATTTAAAAAAAAATTTGGAATAGTAATTTTCCAAAGTACAATATCCGATATTTTTATTCATTTATTTATTTGATAAAATCAGAGGGATTTTAAGTTTATTGTTAGAAATAGTCTTGAGATGTCAAACCTCAGAAACGTAATTTCCCATGTACTGATTAAATAATTTCATGCACGATAGTATCGTCTTTACTGATATTTTTTTTTAAATATATATTGAACAATTAACTCCATTTTCATTTCTTTTCAAATCTTAATTATTTCGAATGGAAATTTCTTATCGACTTTGAGGTATTACACACAGGTATCAATTGCCTTGTTCCACTTTTTAAGGACGAAAGTATATTGTTTATGAAAATTAGTATTACGACCATTTTATCAGATAGATTGAACTTAAATCTGCAATTTACGTACAGTCTTTTTGATTTTTTTTTCAGGGATTTAAGTATAAACAGGATAACTACGATAAAAAACATCACAATAAGCGGATGGACAAATCTTGGAGTAATGTAAGTATCTCGGAATAGAATATCTACAATAAAAACATCTCAATAAGTAGGTTGATAAATCTAAAACAAATGTAAGTATCCAAGAAAAGGTTAAATACAAAAAAAACATCACTGGTTTGACAAATCTACAATAAATGTAAGTGTCTCAGAATAGAATAACTACATGTAGCATAAAAGCATCACAATAAGTGGGTTGACAAATCTACAACAAATGTAAGCATATCAGAATATTTTTATTTTAAGTGCCTATAAAAATCGGACCATAAAATGCATCCAATAATAAACATGGTCCCATTGCGTGTATAGGCAAAATTTGCAGTGGTTTACAACTTCGCAGTATGGTTAAGGTGACACATGAAAATGGATGGGTCTATAGATAAAAAAAAATACTTCATAAGATTAGGCGATACTTTTTAGGACTTGTATCAGAAAAAGTAATGTGATTCTAATGTACATGTTTAAGACAATAAGATTGTATATTTAGACTTGTCAAATGACGTTGTAGTTACATAACTTTAGCAAAATTATTACATACCTGAAGTTTTGAGGTCTTATATAATGTTCTCATTATCTTATCCAGGAAATTACATGATAATCCTTATCACTGCGATTGCGAGTTGATTGGCTTGGTCGATTTCCTAAAATCTGGAAGTGTCAGTGTATCTGAAAACCCAAGTTGCTTCACTCCTGCGAAATTAAATGGAACTGCGTTGGTCAGCCTATCAGCTGCAAACTTGACCTGTTCCGAGATGACAACTATGGAAACCAATTCTACACCTTTGAAAGTAGGGGACTTTCTGGTTACGGCACAGTTGTTTTTATATTTGCTTGTTAAAACCTTGATTTAGTTATAAGATTCAGAAATAGTGAATGCACATTTTGTTCGCAAAACAACTCGGAAAAAAAGCTCAAAACCAATGGAAAGTTAACAGGATAGCAGGAATTTTATTTTTACCCTGTACATATCAAAACTACACTGGAACATCGTTTAAAGATAAGCAATGCATCGTTGGGCCGGTGTAACGTTGATATTTGATCCGGGTTGAACATTGACCCGGAGGTCATTTTTCAACGTTGAATACTGAGACCAAAGGTGTTGAATTTAGACCCTAGTCCGTTGAAAAATGAGCCGGGTTGTGGAATTTTGAAACCGGATCTAAATTTTACAGCATAAAAACACATATCTATAACTAATTTTCACAACTGTGACCCATAGGCGTCGGGAACGGGGGGATGTTTAGCCCCCTTCCCCTTTAGAAAATTTGAAATCACGATTATTTTCAAAAGTCAGAAACATCAAAAGGTAGACTTTTTGTACACTCTAAAAAAGCATTCCTCACGACAAGTTCAAAACTATACATTTTGACATCATAGACAATTGCTTTTTCAATAAAATGGAACTCAGAAATTTTGGAATCTTGTGATAGATCATTAACGATAATCACTGTGTTATAATTCACCCTAATTCTACCAAAATGTATCCTGAAGTACATGTAGATATTAATAAGGAATTAAGCTGGAGTACTTTATTGACACCGTTTTTGCAGTCTTAGGAGACCAATTCTTCCCGCAAAACGTGGAATATCGATGGTCACTAATTGTGCTCCTTTTTGCCCGACCTGTTTTGATATTTCAATGAAGCAGAATCAGAATATATTTTTAAAAAACTTTACATGACAAGAAGAAAACACTTGCTGTGTGGTTCGATAAACTCAATATTTAGATACACCGATGATGTATGATCAAGTAACAATAGTTACTTAAGTTCATATGTCGACTCGATGTTTCCCAGTGAATTTTAAATGATAGTCACCACTAAACATGACATAACTGTTTAATGTTTCAAAGTTTTACTGACTATGGAATATGAAGGCCGACTTAAATATTATACTGCATAAGAGAAGAAATGATTTCTTCTTTATATTTCTAAAGTTAACTTAAGTTAAGTTAAAATCAGTGGATTAGGAAATTCATATATTGATTAAATTAATTTATAAATGAAAATAAATTCCACATGTTGGAAACAGCGATAAAAACTCTGGATGCGTCAAAAGTCAAAACACGTGGTTAAAAAATCTGCGTCGAAGTTCACCGTCAGTCTGCAACGTCACATCTTTATGACGTTATTTCTCTGTTTTAGCAAAAATGCCATAAGGACCCTTTTGTCATGGGCGCAATCATATTTAAATTGTCTTTGTGTGAAAATATAGTAAAACATTTTTTTTTTCAAGGAAATAATTCATCTCTTTATTTTTACAAAGAAAAAAAAATTCTATGATAAAATAAACGAGAAATATGACGTTCACTTTGTTTTTATGTTCGTACTCTTGTGTCATAAAAATTGACCTTTCTGCACTACAAAGGGGTAAGTAAGCACTGACACACATCTATATAAAACTATTTTGCGAAAAACGAGTACTTTTCTTTTATTAGAAACTTTTTAAACATCCCGTCAATCATTCTGTTTCTCCCTCCCACCCCCACCTTCCCCCGTCAACACCAAACACATATTTAACTTAACCTAGGAATGACTTTATACAATAAAATCTACATGTACTATAAATCAATAAGAAAATATAGGTACAAGTACATTTCTTAATTTTTTCCCTAGTTTTATCAGGAAATATAATTAATGGTAAACATAAAATTGAGCATAATTCTGTGATTTAAGACACTCTCGGACAAAATTCGTCGCTTTTTGCAAGTTTCCATGACAATGGTAGACATTTTGAAACTGAATTACCATACAACACAACTACAAACAGTGATCGTCTATTGAGGGAAGTTTCACGAGTATTGTCCCAGCCATCTCATAGAAACGGCCTGGAGATCAAAACCATGCGTACAATCGCAATATGTCGTCCACGACTTCATTTGGGGCGACATAAAAACACAATATTTTTTTTTCAATTTATTGCTGCCCCAGCCAGAATAACGAACAAGACGAATGTATGTAATCACAGAAGCGTCAAGTACTCAACAGATGCGGACTATTTTTATACATTATTGTACCTAACGTAAACTACAAAAGCATACATTTATTGTCTAATGGGCTTGGATACTGTTCGTTATCTCAATATATTTTATCTAACTTCTGATGTCTCTCAATCTTCTTTCAGTCTTTAATCGTTTACAATAGAAATTAATGGTACACAAGCATCTACTGAATCCCGAGTATGGCGAATAATCATTCAAAATTCTATCCCCGCAAATTTAATTTAATACCGATATTTTTCCAGAAATACCTTTCGTATATTTATATCGATATCAAAAAATATTTAGTTTTACATATCGTCATTTCTAAATTGTTAATGTTAAAAATTTTGCGTTGCTTAATTTTTTTAAAAGCAATATTTGTGTAAGTTGAAAGAACTTAAAGCAATCAAATCAGTAAAAAAAAGATACCTTAAATCATGAAAATATATATAAATAAAATCCAAAATATGTGTATAAATAATAAGTTGAAAGCTAATAAAATAGTCGACCTTGTACATGTTATTATATAAGGGGTTTAGCGAACTTTAAGTTTCCTCAGACAAGCATATATATTGAACGATGAGGATTTAAAAGAATAATTTAATATGAGATGAATATATTCAGGCTACACACGGAAGCCTAAAGGTATCTACACTTGTGTTTAAATTCTTAGATGGTATTATACATCGTAATATCAAAAAATGTATAATACCTCCTTAAGTATATCCATATTTCATATTGGGCATAGATGTCTTAAGATTGTTTATGGCATCTTCTTTTATTTCATTGATTATATTGCTATGAATTTAATCGATATAAAAATTAAAAACATATTACAAAAGCGGTTTATAAAGCGTAAACTGCCCCAAGTTATGTTATATCGGATAACATAAGTTGAAATAAGCTTCATTATTTAAATATTTCGGAGGTATCTTCACTATTTTGTATTGTTTTATGGACTTTGATATTGTATACGCTTTGTTATTTCCATATCCTTCTAAAAAAGGTCATTGTATTAACCATGGAACTTACGAAATGATGACTTTTTGCAAGACTGTTGATATTCTGGTTTCTTTATCTTAATCGTCCGTCCATAATTTACTTCGTTTAAAAAATTATTCATACTTAGAGCATGTGCAGTATAGTTAAAGTGCGCAATGAAAAAAAAATCTACAATATTTTGTAATTTAAAATGTATTCATAATTAGGAATGCGATTATTCTTAGTACATTATTTATATTTCAAATTGATAGTTGTAATGATGGTTAATAACTACATATTGTGGACTATTAGATTTTATATTAAGACTTGTCACGTGATACAGCAGTCATGTGATTTTAGCACATTTGCTTGCAGTATTAATATTACATTAAAATTGCTAATGTAAGGGCATAACCAAGTTATAATTCTAAGTTTAGTTTATAAATATCTTCAACAGGCATTGTTGTTTCTGAAAAGTTCTGCAATCCTGTTAAAATTCTGCAGTTTTATTGTTAAAATTATATTTAAATTACCGAATGCTGTGTTTTGCTGGTCAACGGCATGGACTTTTGATATAATGAAATCATGCATAAGATTTCATCAGAATTGCAGAACTTTTCAGATACCTCAATACTTCTAGAGTTGAATTATAAAAGCTTACTATGATCCATTGATTCAATCTGAGTGTATGCCCTTGCACTAGATAGATTTATTAAGACCCCCCACACATAAACCTCCGATGTGCTTTTAAAATACAAAGATACGACAGTGTCAATGAAATATGTAATATCAAAGGATTAGGAGATAACGAACAATAATCAATATCAAAATCCACAAAACAATACAAAATAGGAGCAGAGCAAACACGGATCTCCGAAACATCAGAGGTGGGATCAGGTGCGACGGAGGAGTGGACATCCCCAGCTGACCTTTCACACTCCCCTGTGCTCCTTGTCATGAACGTAAGATATATTAATAAAATCTTGAAGAAGATATTGAATCCAAGTTAATGTCCAATAGGATATCTGTAAATAATATTTTAAATGTATTTAAATAAAGAATACATTTTTCTTTGAGAAAATATTACTTGATATGCCTCCCATTGCATACAAACTACGCCACATTTTACAAAATGACGTCGCAGTGACAAGTGTTTTGCCATCAGTGCATTTTTTATAAATTGCTTAGAACCTAACTAATTTAAATAATGAAGCTTATTTCAACTTATGTTATCCGATATAACATAACTTGGGGCAGTTTACGCTTTATAAACCGCTTTTGTAATATGTTTTGTAATAAGTTTTGTAATATCGGATAACATCAGTTGAAATTAGCTTCATTCCTTATAATTTAATTTCAATGTAGAAAATGAGAAAATGAGACGATATTTCCTCCTAAAAAAAGGCTTCAGATTGAGAAATATTTTAAAAGTAACGTCAAGCTAAATAATACGTTTTTTATGAAGTAGGCAAGTTTTGTTATACAAAATGTTATATGTTTCTCTGAATGATTCAGCCAATGAAATCGCTTTATACAAGTGAAATTAAATTATTAGAGGTGGGATCAAGTGGGACGGAGGAGTTGGGATCTCTTGCTGACCGGTATTAACCCCGTGGGCTCCTTGTCATGATCGGGATATAACGGTAAAATCCGTCGTTAATTCAGTGCACTAACAATGGACTGACAATTAGTATGAAAAAACATCAGTCAGCATCTGTCTCAATGATTATTTGTATTTGCTGACAAAGTCATTGTATCGACCATAGGATTTACGAAATTATTACTTTAGTCGAGACTGTTGATATTCTTGTTTCATCAATTTGCTTGTTAATGATTAAACTTTTTTTTTAAAAATTGTCTATATGTAGAGCATGCTCTTGCATATCGAAACAATTGTGACATTATATACACTCCGTAAGCAGCTGATGAAGGTATATTGATGCATAAGTAAGGAAAGTTGACGTTAGAAAAAAATCATCATTTTTATCATATAGCTTGGTTGTTAGATTACCATTACCGTCTTTATAAAGTAAAATATCCAAGTATGAAACAGATGTGTCAGACTTTGTAGTATCTTTTTATGTGAAGCTCACAGGATATGTCATATCAACGTAGGAAGTGAAATGACCATTGTTAATTGCCAATACGTCGTCGATATATCTAAATGACGAATTGAAAACCACAGCTAGTGCTTTCTTCTTTTCACGCATTAGATTTTCACAAGTTTGCTACATATGTATATAATAAATAGGTCTGCTTATAAATGAGTGCAATTGGTACCCATGGGGATTCCAGTAGATTATTGGAATACCTGGTCTCCAACAACCACATAGATATTGTCAATCAGAAACTCAAGCAACTCATTGATTTCAAATTCAGAATACTTCTGTGTGGAATCAGAATGTGTTTTAACAAAATCGTTTTGCAAATGAACAATGACTAGGTTAGTGAATTCACGAGTTCCATTTTTACTGAATTTATTGAAAAAGCAGCTGTCAATGATTACAAAAAGTCTGGACGTTAATTTATTGTGGGGAATGGTTTTGTATAAAGTTGAAAAAGACGCTATTGATTTTGGTAAAATGCTTTCAAATTGTCCCACAGTTCTCATTTTGATGATGTACTGGTACATTCTGTGTTACACTTAGAAATTAAACCACATACAATAGGACAATGATTTGACAAAGCAGTAAAATCCTCTACTTGAAAAATCCTACAGATTGTAAAAGTTCATTTGATACAATGGTATAATCTACAAGGCTACATCCATTATAAGTAAAACATGTTGGTCTACCAAATAAATCACATGTAGTTCGATCATTCAGGATTCTTAAACCTGCTTCTTTACAAACATTTAATAGATGTTTACCACTATTATTTGTTCTTTTGCTATCTAGATTATTTCTTGGCAAATTTACATCATATTTATAAAAAACATCATCTTTATTTGAATGGTTCAATTCATCATGTAAAACAAAATCAGGCATAGTATTGGTGTATGCATTAATTCACCTTGAATTATTATATCCCCAACTTTGCTAAATTTAACTATGTCCTCTAGTAGGGCAGAATAAAATGTTTCAATATGATCTACTGTACAAGATGTACTTTCAGGGGATAGGTAAATAATAGCTAAATAAATATCTCTTTGCAAACTAAAAAAACTGTTGGTCAAGCTTAATCCAACATACATCTGGATTATTGGATTTTAAATTTTAAATACCTTTGGAAATGGAGCTTTTGGCATAAATGCTTACCCCTCCAGAATTTCTACGGGCTTTTTTGGGTTTTTTTTCTTGTTTTAGCAATAATTAAGTCAAATCCTGGCAAGTCATTACACTTATTGTCATTTTCTAACCAGGTTTCTACTAAACCAATAAATAATATATTTTAAAAAAATATATTTCAAATTATAAAAAGAATGCCTTAAATAAATTTGCCACCGAAAAATATTTTCAGATGTATCTTTAAAATCTTTTGAACATAGGTATGTGTTGTGTTGTGTAAATTTAGAATAAGTGAACCTAACTGAGAATTGAACGTGGTATATTCACTACAAAGTATAAGATAAGATAAGATAATTTTATTTCCAATTTTGGGCCCAGAAGGCATAAAGGTTTTTTTTTTACAATGATAAGATAGAAATATTTATAGGAAAAAGATTCCTTCAGAAAAAAATCAGCGAATATATGCACCCTTTGTGACTTAATGTTTTGAAGCTTTCTTCCACTTCCTAAGCGACACTTTTAAAAATTATATCACACTATCCAAAACTATTTTGAATGGATTATGACAAATGAAGATCACAGTGTATAATAATATACATGTTCTAGAGTATTTGATTTCTTTTAAAATCTAAATTCTTCTTTAAAATAAGAGAAAAAACTCTTAAAATATAAAAAATGTACAATTTCTTTCTCATGTGCGTTTTGGTATCTACTACATGCACAGGAACATGCACAGGAACGAGCAGAAATGTTTTGGAGATGTACATGCTGGTACTTCATTTACTAGAATATTCATTACTCATTAGGAACATTTGAGTATTCATTATACCTAATCAATGACTATTTGATGATGATCTATTGCTAATGAATGAATACAAAAATCATGTACATGTACTTCATTGTATATACATGAATATGAATACAAGTATTTGATTAAAGTTTTTTTTAATATTTTACGTGATAGAAATTATCAACAGGTACAATTTTGAATAATTGCTGATATACTTACCAGTATAAATGGGTAAACTGAAGACATTTAATTTTATTCAAGGTAAATGGAGAAACACGGTAGATGTTGCTGTAAAGACCCTGAAGCCAGGGGCAATGTCTGCTGAGGACTTCTTACAGGAAGCTAAGCTAATGCACAAATTACGCCACCGTAAACTTGTACAGCTGTTGGCAGTGTGTACGACAACGGAACCTATACTTATCATCACTGAGCTGATGGTCAATGGAGCTCTGCTGGATTATCTCCGCAAGGACGAGGGGAGGTCACTCAAGTTTGTCGTCTTAGTGGACATGGCATCACAGGTAATGTGTAATTTTTAACCAAGGTTTATTTACTGCATACATATGATACATTTACATGTATATTCCAGCTCCAATGAAAATTTCATTGCCTGAACTACAGAATCAAGTGAACCCTTTTTTAAAGAAAAATTTCTGTCACAAAACAGGAAATTGTATTTGATTTGTGATTTATTGTGCTTTTCTGGTTAATTTTGGCAATATATTGCTTCATCAGGTGTTAATTGATTTTTATAAAATTTAGTGTTTCTTTTAACCTAAGGGTAAAAATTGGGCATTTCAATTATGTATTAGAATTCCATCAGTAGAAAGAACAGCATGAATAAGAGCCTACTCTGTGTGACAATGACCCAATTTTCAAACCATAACTTACCGGTACTTGATCCGCTAGTATTATCCATTCTAATGCAGTGTCTGAGAGATGCTTGTCTCCTGGTGCTTTGGCTAGTCTTCTAACAAAATTCAAAGTGTTGTGAAAAAGAAATTTTAAAAGCTGTATAATGTTCAAAATGAATTTTGTTCATAAATGTCAAATTTATGTTAATAGATTGCTGATGGAATGGCCTACTTGGAAAATGAAAATTTTGTCCATCGAGATTTACGAGCTGCCAATATCCTAGTAGGAGAAAACAACGATGTCAAGGTGGCAGACTTTGGTCTGGCTAGGTTGATTCAGGAAGATATATACGAAGCACATGAACGTAAGCCCATTTCTTAAAATAAATCTCTTTATAATTTTTGTAGATGGCAATATTATATGTCATAAAAAGTATTTAGGTCAAAATGAAAAGGCTGTTTTAGGAAATAATTGTAATTGATAAGATATACTGGTAAATATACTTGCATATTAAATGAAATTTTGAAAGCTGTATGGGAAAAAATGTGGAAAATGTTAATGTTTCGCAGTTTAAGGATAACGATACACTTTTCTTAAAATTTTCCTGTAGTTTTGTCAGTCATTGACCCAAAATTTCAAACTACAACTACATTAAAGGATATCATTGGAAAATGGTTTTAGTCAAGTTTTCAATTGGTTTGGAATTTTGTGTCCTTTGTTCAATTATTCTGACACCCGCAGAGAGCAAAACATGAGGACAAATTTAAGTAAATATTTGGCATGCTTATCCCAAATATTGGTACATGGTAGTTAAGGGGTCAAGATGTTAAAGCCCATCAAGCTTCAGTGCCTAAAGATGAACTTGTACTAAATCACAAAGTTACACAGACATACACTGTATATTTTATTTCAGACACAAAATTCCCCATCAAGTGGACATCCCCTGAAGCTGCCTTTGACCGTAAATTTAGCATCAAATCAGATGTTTGGTCGTTTGGTGTTCTACTTTATGAATTAATCACTTTTGGCAGAGTTCCATATCCAGGTATAAATTACACCATTGGTAGTTTTTCTTGAAATGTTATTATTGCAGTGTTATGTGAAGACTTCAAAACCTAAGTGTACAGAAAGGTTAAGACCTCTGTATTTTTATAGAGAAAAATTTACAACTTTTTTAATAATAGAGTAGATGTCTAGGGTACAGTGGGTACGCAGGGTACACATGGGTACAGCAGGTATCAACACTATCAGAAATGGATACAAGGGTTTAGGAGTCTGATATTTTCTAAGTTAAAATTAAAAATAATAGAGTAGATGTCTAGGGTACAGTGGGTACGCAGGGTACTAATGGGTACAGCAGGTTACAACACTATCAGAAATGGATACAAGGGTTTAGGAGTCTGATATTTTCTAAGTTAAAATTAAAATAATAGAGCAGATGTCCAGGGTACAGTGGGTACGCAGGGTACACATGGGTACAGCAGGTTACAACACTATCAGAAATGGATACAAGCTAGGGTTTAGGAGTCTGATATTTTCTAAGTTAAAATTAAAATCATTTTTAAAAATGATGGATTTCAGTCACACCCCTGATAAATGGCTATCTTTACAATTTAAATTTGTATCGGTATAATAAAACAGTTAAAGTATATCATTGAGCAAATTAGCAAGATTCAAGTTCCCCATGACCAGGACTATTTCCCCAGGCACAACGCTTTACTTTAACGGGGGGGGGCTAAGAAAGACAGTCTTGACCTTTCCGTTGATTTTTTGAGCCAAAATAAAAAGGGGTCTCCTAGCTAGCTTATATTAGGCTAAAGGAATTTCACTGAAAAATTCAAATGCTTCTTGAGATAATGTGCAGAAATGAAAGTGTTAAACAGTTACATAATGTGCAGACAGAAATACAGATGGATGGATGGACAGACAGACAGGCCAAAATTAATATCCCCACTGTGTGAAAGAATGGACAATTGAGTGAAATATCTTCCCCACTTGACATTCTTCCTTAAGTATTCTGACTTGGAAAAGATTTGAATCCACTGATTCAACTTTCTTTCTTATTTCAAATTTTATTCTGGGACCCATTTGGATCATAATTCTCTTGATTTCTTGTAAAAAATGATTTAATACATTTTTTGTTTAGAAAACTTAAAGTATAAGATATTTACATGTGAATTTTCAATTCTGACGCTATTATGTATGTTCTATTTTTACGTAATATTTTACTCAAATTTTCCAGAATCAATATAACTTACTGAGAATTAAAGTATAAACAAAAAGGTTATCTTAATAAACAGTACGTATTACACAAATTTGTTATAGCAATGGATCAATTGATAATTTTAAAGTATATATTAAGGCCCATTCTGAAGTCCATATAAATTAATGTCTGAATTTTCACAATCTGTTTATGGGGGTCTGACAGGCCATATATTTCAAAGTTTGTGGGCAAAAACTGTGGCCACAGTGGGGTTGAATTTCTTTCATATTAAATATAAAGAGAGATTTTATATCCTTGACTAGAACAAAATATCAAAGTTTCAGAAAATTGAATTTGAGGGAAAATTTGGCCTATCTATTGTGTCCTACCTTAATAAAAGCATGAACATTAATTTCTATTTATATTACATGTATTAGTCATTAAATGTCTAAAAATTTATATATATATTTTGTAAACCTTGAAATAAAATGTTATTTACAAGCCACAGGGGCTTGCATGATGTTTTAAACCTTATAGGCTTCTGATAGGATTTAAGTATAGGGACTTCATGTGGTACTTTTTTTTTATAGATGTATTTGTAATTCAAAACCTTTATTTTAAGGGGAACACAGTGTAAAATATGTACATGTAGACCAAAATTTGGTTCAAAATAATTGTGAACCTAGCTAGCTCCTCCAAACAAGTTTACCTCATTGCAAATTCCATGCCCCATTCTACTTTTCACACCTTTCTTGAACATGACAAAGGAACTGTATATTTCTTGTATATTCTATGTGAATTGCAAGGTTTTACAGTTTGACACCTGGCCAGGAGAACAATAAACAGGTGACTTCATAGGTATGTGTGTATACCAGGTGGATTATTACCTAATCTACCTCAGATTCCATAGATCTGATTTATTTAATTTTCCTTTTTGTACAACTGCCTCTGTCATAATTTGCTGTAAATATATAAATTAACTCATATCCTAGAGTATCCCAAAACAGTAGATGAAATTTATTAATATAAATAATTTTATTTTTTAAATTTAATTTTTTCTTATTGTCAAAATGTCCGTGTGTGAATGACCAAAAAATTATGCAGTATTAATGATCCGGGATATAACATATTTTAAAAATTGCTTACATAAGTATTTGGGTGGAGGGTGGGGGGAATTAAATTTTAGTCCTATAAAGTCAAGCTATGTCCAACTTATAGGCGAGACATAAAAAGACTGGTACATGTATTTTTCCAGACATGTATAAATTCAAAACACATGTATTACATTTATGTATTGAACATTATATATATACACCAAAGTCAATAGTCCTGCACATGTATACATGTACCTGCATGCATTCAAAAAGGTGTCAAGTTTTCCATACCTTTTATTCCTTAATATATTTTTCATAATATATTACTTACTAGATTTTAATGTTTATCATGAATTCTGTACATAATATATATACATGTATACCAATTCTAAATTCTCAACTGCAGTCCATCACTTAATTTGATAAACAAAACTCATTAAAAGTTTTATTGAATTAAACATTTAATATGAAACATTTGAAAGAAATGCATGGTTTTTTGTTTTTTTTTGCTCTTTTGAGCAATTTAATTTCTCTCGTTTCCTTCTATTTTCTACTTATATAATTATCCTTTTTAATGAAGCCTATAAATTAGCAGAAGGATAAAATGTACTCTAAACTATAGCACCTATAAGTTCACCAACTCGTTTCATAAAGCTGCAGGACTGCAGCACTGACTAGAAAAATTGGGATGGAAAACCTAGAGCTACAGTGCTATACATTGAGAAAAAAAAAACACTTTTAAAAGTATATATTTATTGTGCACAAAAATTCTACTATTTCTTCATTTATTTCTCCATTTATTTAAGCTGCCATCTCCAAATTTCTTTGACAGATTTTTCCTATAAGTATACTTAATTTTGATACTCCCACAGCAAAACATTTCCCAAACCCAATGTTTACAGTCCTTTTATAGTGTTAAAACTGATCGAGCCTTAAATTAAGACCATCAGAATTTTCACAGATTTATACTGCCATATTATTTAAAATCACATACACGCCTTCTAATGTTATCGATCTTCCTCTAATTAACTTATCTATTATATTTCTCTGTTGCTAAAAGTCGGCAATTTCATTTCCTTGTAACATAGTGATTTTAACTATTGAACACTTTATAGAATCTGTTATTTTTTTTCAACATATAATAATATATTGTACATAGTTTAATTAAAAAAGTATAAAAAAATTTGATATTTACACATGTAAATTCTCTGATGCAATATTACATGTATAACATATATTTTGAAAATTTAGAGTGACATGCTTGAATCAGTCAAATCAGTGCCTCTTTTCTCTTGCTGTAGCAAAAATGCAAAATATGAATTGTTAAAAATGTTTTTAAAACATTGAAAGAGCATTTCATTTTCTTTAATCCAAAATTACTCCATTCTTGGTAACTCAGACATGAAAGAATATTATAAGTTATTTATATCTGACAGATTTTTAGGGGTCAAAGGGGGCAAGGACTATAAGGCCTCATTCCCAATGGTTAGAAGTGTGTGTTAATTTTTCCAATTTTTATATTTTTTAAGGAAATTCCCAAAAGATAATCGAAACAAAAAAAAATATGCATGCATGATTAAAAATGTCCAAACTCTTGAGTATTTTGAAATATGAAAATTAAAAATGTTCCAAAAATAAACCAAAAAACAATCTCCAAAAGACAAAATAAGTCAATGAAATGCCTTTGCAAATAAAAAAAAAATAGGTCTTACTTGAATTTATAAAGAAAGATATGTGAAATATGATATATTCCCCAATTTCAACCATATATTGTCATTTTTTTTTTCCAATTGGAAGGCACGGGGCCTTGTTTTAATGACCTAAAAAACTGTATCATACCAATGCATGTTTACATTATACAAGGTAGTATAAATCAGTGTAAATTATTCTTTTACCAGCTGTAATAATTTATAAACATTGGTTCTCCAGCAGGAGAGTGGCATAAATTAATTTAAATGTATAGTTTATTCAGATATAATTTTAACTTTGTGCACAAATGTAGGGGGGGGGGGGGCTTAAATAAAAAAAAAGACGGTAAAAATGTCAAATCTACCAGCCCTATATAGCTAAGCTACATACTGTAGTCTATAGCTAATTTTTCAAAGGTACTTTGATCTGTTCATATAGTACATTGGTACTAACGAATACTAGTATATTAATTTTAGATAAAATTGTTTAGATATTACTATATAACTTTACTAATCAAAATTGATTTGGATGAGATAAATACAGTGTAAAGAGTAATTATTCTGGTCTGAAATGGAAGTAAAAGATCACCCAATCCAACATGATCACAATGAAGTGTCTAAGTATACATTTGATCAGTTTGTGTATAGTACACACCATCAGGTACTGTAGAGTTTGTGTTTGCCAGACAGAGTGGGGGTACAGGTAAATCATTTGTGATTGGTACAGTATCAGGTGTGTCATACAATGCTCAAGTCTGGAATAATTATCAGTGTGGCTAAAACTTCAAGAATCAGGACTATTATAATCATAATTAAAGGTAAGAAACCAAATTTTACCCTCTAAAATGCTTGTATTGTAAACTTCTTGAGTCACACTGGGTGTTTTTGTAATGTGGACCTTTGTCATAGCCATGGGTCATGATCATGCTAATATGAAACATTTTAAGTTATGAAAAATTAAATTGTTGTGATTTTGTAGCCATAGTACCTTCTGTACCCTGGTTAAATTGGAAAATCATTAATACAAGACAAAAGTAGAAAAGTGTTGAAGTAACCGCTGTACCCATTGTAACCTGTTACACTGACAGTCCTTGAGAAATTTTCTACTTTCATTTTTATACTGTAATTGTGTTTGTGCCAATAAAATATTTGAATTTGTATTTGTATTAAAAAATTCTTTGAATACTTTCTCACAAACCTATGCCGTTAGCTTAAAATAAATATGATAATTTTTCTTAAAACAATCACACTAAAAATCCTTTGATATGAGAGGCATAAATAACTTTTAATGTTATTTATGTTTTGTTCAAGTCTGCGAAAGTCGAATCAGTTAATGAACATTTTAATCAAATCTCGCGAGACTTACACGCGATATTACGTGGTTTCAGAAATATACCTTCCGGATAGAATTCCGACTTCCTTGTCATCAAAGAAGTGTTTTTAGTCAAAAAATGGACAACTTTCCCGGATGATTAACTGGTATAGTTATTTAATGATAATAGCAATTTATGAATCTTAATATATACATCAAAATCATAATGATATCCGATATTGGTGCCCGTCGCAAGTGCCACAGGCGTGTCTGTCCCAGTTATCAACTGATTTCCGTAAACAATACACATCTCATAGTTTGTTAATAATGATTAAAAGTGACCTAGTGAGTAATGTGTAGGTATGATAGACTAGATTATATACTCCTACACCGGGTATAGAATGTTATGATATTCTGATTATGTCCTAGGGTAACTGAATACCATAATAGCTCTAACATTGTACATCTGCTTTGTATATATGTATAGTATGGGAAAAGGGACAATGTTAAATTATTGTATTCAGTTAAGACATTGAATGTGATTGAAGAATCCAAGAAAATGTGTCCCCATTCCCTGTTCGCAAAGAGAAATTTTACCCAATCACCTGTTCACCATAATTTGATCCCCCACCCAATCTAATTAAAATTAGATGTTAGATCTGCTCGCATACTCTCTACACTAACAACATCCAATAGAGGGTCACGTCAACGGTCAAATTTGGAACAGCTCTAGACTTATTCCCTTCAACAAATATACGATGATTTTGCAGGCAATGATTTGATTGGTTGATAACTTGATAGAATATGGCCCCTGATGTGACCCTCTACGGGATGTTGTTAGCAAGTATGCAAGTGGATCTAACATCTAATTTTAATTAGATTGCCCCCACCCCCATGGTTTTCCCCAAAAAAGAAAGCGTAATGAATGTTTCTACTGTGTTGGTCAATCTCAGGGAGTTGATTGTTCAGGCCAAAATAAAATTATTGTTTGTTTGGAATTGCCTCCCGCCTCATTGAAATGCCCCCTCCTGAAAAAATTTTATTGACCAAAAGTAGGAAGTTTTTTTTTTATTTAATTTTTTTGCCCGTTATCACATGCACAATACAAAACACTGAAATGTAGTGTCAGATCTATGCAAAATTATGTTTCTTTGTTGATGGTAGATACTTTTTTGAAAATGAATTTACTGTTTACTGAGATTTTTTATCAAAAATTTAAAATTTATCTTCGATTTTGAGAGAAAAAAAAATTTAATTTCCCTCCCTCCCTCCCTCCTGTGTCTGAAACCCTTAAGGCAGCAATTCCAATCAAACAATTTTTTAAGGATGACCTCAGTGCAACCTTTTTCATGAGTGAATGCCCAATCCCAATCATTTCCATTTTTCCCCAGATTTTAATGAAAATTACATTATAGTTAAAGAACTGCATTTTTGCTGCTGTTCATAACTGAGTACTGTAGATGGAAGTTTTAGTTGTATTTTAATAAACTTGTATATATATATGTTTCTTTTAAAAACTCTTTTTCCAAAGTATGCATTTGTTATCCTAGTTACTTCTGTTTCTATACCTGTCAATTAAATATGCATAACCAATGCATACTAGAGTACACTAGTTATAGATATCTTAGCTCATAATAAATGGTAATCATAATTTATCAAAGATGAAAGTAAAATTCTATTCAAGAGTATTAAGTGCCTTTTTCATGGTACAGTCCAAATACAGTCGATATACAGGTGGATGATGTTGCAAACTCATGATTTAGACTGTATATATGTAAATTGTGTTTTATTTCAGACAGCTTGTTTGATGGTCAAATATGGGTCAGTGTTTTAGCAAACCAAATGAAAAGAAAAGCCCGCCTGGTGCGACTGAATTGACACCACGGGCCATTGCACCACAAGATATCAATGTCAGTATCAATCCAGAAAGGCCCCTTCCCCCACCGCCAGCCAAATCAGGTAATTATTACAAGTACTCTTTAAAGGATTGTCAAAACACATGACATAAAAGTGAGCTTTTAAAGATGCATGCTATAAGATCGAAATTGATTTTGGTATGTACATGTATTGCAAATTTGTTATTCACCACGTGGTTGCTTGGTATGAACATTTTAATTATCCCTTTTATTTGCAAATTACATTAAGAAAAGTACCCATAATCAAAATTTGTTTATCAAGAATTAAGATAAAAAATTTTTATAATTTTTTGACTATGTGCATAATAGGTTTTACCTTCTTTGCAGAAAACTCCTTGATTGTCAGGGCTTTGTACGACTTTGATGCCATAAACGAAGATGACTTGTCTTTCAAAAAGGGAGATCGCATGGAGGTGGAGGAGTCCAGGTACATATGTACTAACCAGTTAAAGTGAAATCACTAGAATTAGGGGAGAATACTTGATAAGCTGGCACTTTGTTATGAGTGTGTTTTACTGTATTACTGTAAACGTGTTACATTTAGCGGTGTATTCTTTTTAGCATTTTTGGCGGAAAGAAACTTCCGCTAATTCAAGTACAACGCTAAATGTCTTAAACATATATACATTAATGAGAACATTAAAAAATACGCTAAATCAAATATATGCTAACTTGTTTGAAAAACAATTTCCGCCAAATATTGTACACGCTAAATATAATACATTTACAGTATGTATGTAAAATATTATTTATTTCTTTTTATTTTACATGTTTACTTTTTTTCGTTCACAGTCAGAACTGTGATTGGTGGATGGCTCGTCACATTGCCACAGGGCAGACAGGATACATTCCCAGTAACTACATATCTAAAGACGACGACACTCCACAAACTCAGGAGTAAGTTCCAGTGTTTTTCTTATAGCATTTAGGATTTATTACTATTTCACTCTATTTTAGGAATATAGTATCATGAAATACTGTAGAAATGTTGCAATTTTTTTATGATTATTTTGTTGTTGTTTATAGCTGGTGGTATAACGTAGACCGTAAGGAGTCTGATAAACAATTAATGTTGCCAGGCAACAAAGTGGGAACCTTCTTAGTCCGAGAGGCCGCTGGTAAGTTTATTAAGGATACCTTACTTATATAGAAGTGAAAAATTGGAATTGTGAAATAAAATCAAGAGGAAAAAAAAATCATGACAATTGGAGAGATATACTTTGTAAAAGAAAGGACAGCAAAATTTATTTTTAGAATTATGTCAAGACATGCAGAAAAAATGAGGAAACATTCAATAAAAAATATTGTTAAGATCACCAGTGTTTATCACAGATAATTTCCCTGAGTTAATTTTTTCTGTCCATTTCTTATGTTTAAAGATTAAGGAATAGAATAATTTCCATTTCATGTACTTTGGTCCAGTTCCTTTTAAAAAAAATTCTTAAAAGCATGTACCGGTATGCTAAAAATAAAATAGGTAAAAAAAAAAAAATTACAAACAAATACCCTGGTACATGTAACTGTCTAATTCACTACCTACATATTGCATTTCAGATAAAGCTTCTTATGTGTTGTCTATACGTGACCACGACCCTAAAACAAATGATGCCTGTGTAAAACACTACAGAATTAGAAAGATGGACAATGGAGGATTTTATATCAGTCCACGACGAACATTCCCCAGCATGATCAAACTCATAGATCACTATCAGAGTAATGTCTTAGTATAGAAATATATTGATGAAAATTACTTACGAAATATTTAAAGTGTCTATTTAAAAGTCTAGCTTATTAATGAAACAATTCTATTTTTTACTAATGTAGATGTAGGAGATGGTCTTTGTTGCCAGCTAACTGAGCCGTGTCCTAAAGTTAGGCCGACAGTTCAGTTCCGTGAATTAGAAGTAGCACGAGAGTCCGTCAAACTGATGAAGAAGCTGGGTAGTGGTTGTTTTGGAGATGTACATGCTGGTACTTCATTTACTAGAATATTCATTACTCATTAGGAACATTTGAGTATTCATTATAACCTAATCAATGACTATTTGATGATGATCTATTGCTAATGAATGAATACAAAAATCATGTACATGTACTTCATTGTAATCTTAATATTCTAAAATAATGGATTGATAAAGAAGTGATTTTTCATGAGAACAGTGTAGATGGGGAAAAATATTCAGTAGTCGTAAAGTATTCAGTATTCAACTGATAAAAATGATAAAGGTTTTACATAACTACTCGCTCAGATAGATGAAAAGTAGCTAATACATACGTCAAAGAAGTCAAAAAGTTCATATAAAATCATCCGAGTTACACAACTCATATCTCTGGCTCGTCTTGGCTAAAGAGTCAGGTGCGCTTTTCTGATCAAAATAAAAGTGCACCCCCTTTTAAAGTTATCCAGGTGAACGTTGTAGCTCATAGGCCTCTTTTTATCTTGCCCACTGATTACAACATCCCCCTTTTCTCTGTCGCCGTAGATATAACTACCAGTGCATGTATAACACCGCCCTGCGGAGACAGGTAAAGAAGATGAGGTCGGAGGCCCGTCAACTGAGGACTGGGGTGTCGCTGGCGCAGGTCAGCGCTAAGATGGACCGGATGTCTACAGCCGAGTGTAGACAGCACGTCAAACATCTCAAATCTGAACTCGTGTCCCTCAAAGGTAAGGAAACACCGGAACAATTAGGTTCAATAATTTCAAGATATAGACAAATTTGATCAAATTTATTTTTATATCCTTCACATCAAAGAATATGCTGATTCTGCTTTGTATGCATCTCAATACACGTTTTCTTCTATGCTTCTGTGTATCAGGACTAGTCTATGTATTTTATAAATGTCTCTACTTTTGTGTATCAGATATATGTATGTCTGGTAATACTAGTATCACATCTCTTAATTTTGTGTATCAGGTTTTATGTTTCTCTGGTAAGATAACATCTCTAATAACTTTTGTGTATGTCAGGTAATATCACATCTCTACTTTTGTGTATGTCAGATAATATAACATCTCCACTTTTGTGTATGTCAGATAATATAACATCTCCACTTTTGTGTATGTCAGGTAATATTACATCTCCACTTTTGTGTATGTCAGGTAATATTACATCTCCACTTTTATGTATCAGGTCTAGGTATGTCAGTTAATATCACATTCCTACTTTTATGTATCAGGTCTTTGTATGTCATTTGTGTTCCAGATGAAAGAATTTGTGTTCTTTGTAATATACACAATATGGTTTATCTGAACATTCAATGTGATATAATAAATAACAAAAAATACTTTGTGTACAAATATGTAACATGAGTTCATGCAAGGTTGCTCGAGGGAAGTGTTCTAGTTTTGTTTTACATCCTTTTCCTCTTTGTGCATTTAAAAATTTCACAAAAGTTATGTCCTGAGTGTAAATAAAACTTGCATATTCAAAACCCATTTTAAAAACTAAAAGTGATATAGATAAAATAAAAGCTGACATATGCTGAAGGGAACATAGTCATGTCTTAATGCTTTCATGCACTTCCTTTGAACAGATGCTCCTTGGTGTGAAATCCGCCCAACCCATGCTGGATTTAAACATATCAAAAGCACTTTCCCAACAAGGAAAAAGGAAAAATGGGAGAAAGGAATGTGTGTCAAAAGCAGAAATGAGCCTGCACTCATAATGTGAGTGAACACCTAAGTCAGACCAATAAGCATTTAACACACCTTTTAATAATACAGAAAAATAAATTCTTTAAATATGAGTTTGTGAATTCTATTCAGATAAATGAATATGAGAAAAAAAAATGTAGATGTTTCATACACTATAATTTTATTTTCGTTTTAGTCAAGTTTTGGAGGTGATGAGTGCAGCGAGACAAACAGAAATTGGAGAACTGGCAGAACAGTTGTATAACAACACGTGTAGACTGTTTTTTCCAGAGTAAAAAAATGTGATACATAGTATTCCAGCTTGTATACAATATTAATGTTTCAGTTCAGCCAATTTCCAGACAAATACATGTAGGCTAACAAGACACATTGTAATACATGTATGTTGTCTTGGGGTTTCTAGTGACTTGACCCTCAGGGGTAGAGTAAATGAAGTCCTTAATAACCCCATCCTCTCCCAAACTTTCATGACACATCTTTTCTTGAATATGATTGGATTGCAGACATTTGTAAAGACTCTGCCTTGTTTTACAAACAAATGTCTTCTAGACTAAGTATGCTACACAAAAATTAAAAGAAAAAATCATGGAGTGTTTACATATAGTTTATTAAAATAATGTAGCAATATGTATTAAAAATTCTGTACAAAATAACTTGAATATAGTTCACAACACAAGCATCTGTCATAAAATTTTTTTTCCAGAAGATATACACTGAAAAAGGAATGTATTCCGATTTGTTCAGTTGAAATAAGAGAGATTGGAAACATCAAATGAAACTTTTAAAAATTGAATAATACTCCTGGAAATAGATCATAATTTCAGGCATGATTTAACTGATAGTGGAATGTGTTTGACAAAAGATATATACCGGGATTGTGCCCTTTTGATTGTCATTTCACTGAAGTATTTTTATAATGAAAATGGAGTGAAATACACGTATATCCTGGTTTTAATGAGGTTTTACTTCACTCATAGAGATCAAGCACTATTCTTTAGTAGTATTTTCTGCGTAGAAATTTGTTCAATGCTAGGTTTCATAAACACTTCTTTCTCAGGAAAATCAAAAATGTTAATTAACATCAATTTTAATTTGAAAAGAATAATTATTGTACTTTAACATTTTGATACAATTTGAGAAAATATAACAATCAAAATAAAGCTTATAGTGTATAGTAACTTATTATCACAAGGAATGGGGGTAAAAGGAAGATTTTATTTTTAAAAAAATGTTTTTCAAAAGGACTTTAAAAAGGCAATAAGGCACACAAGTTAATAAATATATGAGGGAACTATAAGGTGCAATTCATACAGGCTTGCTTGTACTATGTACAAATTGATTCAGAACATGATAACAAAGCTAGTCTAATTGATCTACTTCTGTACAGCATTTCAAACACTTGAAAAAACAAGTTTGTTTGCAGGAACTGTATGTACAAAACTTTTATATCAAAATATGTATAAAAAATAGTTCTGTGACCAAGCACAGTGTTGTAGATATAACAATGAATTGATATCTCAAAAGAATCTGAAATATAGTTGATAATGGAGTTCTGATTATGAATTTAAATTTTAACTTTACTTGAGCCTTTTTATGTGTTTCCCGATTGAAAGAAAAATTGAAAAATACTTACTCTGAAGACATAAAAAAAACCCTCAAACAAAACAATAACTCTGGAATGTTTTGAGATTAAGTTAATGATCCACATTGCATTAGAAATCACTAGATATTTCCAAGAAGAGAGAATCACACAATTTGTTTTTATCATCAACCCATTGGCTCGCCAGAATACTGGCCCTCTGAGCTCACAAAATAGTTGTCAAAGAAGTCTCGTAAATATTCAAATGTAGGCCTGGAATCGGCATTTCTCTTCCAGCACTGAAGCATGATGTCATAATACGGATCTGGACAGGGTACAGTTCCCCCCGTGGGTTTAGGCATCCTGTATCCCTTCTCTACCTTGCTCAGCACTTCATGGCCATTCATACCTGTGAAAATTTAAAATGTCTCAGAGTTATTTTTTTCTCTAAAAAAAGTTGTAAATTTTTCTCTATAAAAATACAGAGGTCTTAACCTTTCTGTACACTTAGGTTTTGAAGTCTTCACATAACACTGCAATAAATCAAATATATTTTAACAAATCACTGACCTTGATGGTTTCATACGTGTCGAGGATAACAGCAATGAAGAGATTCAGGACAGCATAAATAAACAGCGACACGAATAAATACAGGTAGATCCTGCTGTAGTACCAGACTAACGTGTCCTCCGTCACTGTGGCAGAAAACGTCACAAACATGTCGTCACCGTTCACCAGCGAAAACAGGCACTCGGAGGCTGTACTCAGGTGACGGAACTGGAAATAAAAACAGAATTCAAATTATAAGAATAGTAAAGTAACAAGTTACTCTGGTAATGGGAAGTCTTTGACATATTGTCAATAAAATATGTTCAAAACAAGTCTCAAAACCGAGTTGAATGGTTTGTAAGAAAACTTATAATCTCTTTATTACTGCATAGCTGCTTACTTTGATGTGATAAGGTCCTAGCACAGCCCACCCACAGAACATAAAACCAAGATACAGCATCATAGTCGTCACCATAAACCTCATCATGTCTGGGAAAGCTTTCTTTAACACCACAGTCAAAATCTGTGCTCAGAAGATGAAATACATACATGTAAGTATTGCTTTCAAACAACGTTAAAAGTTCTAAGCCTTTCTATGAGATATTGATAATTCAAGACTCATATGATAATATGTAGTCATCATAGAAGACCAAAAACATTAGTTTATAATGCTTATAGTGAGAACTATTTGATAACATGCAATTAAAAGTTGTTATTAAAGTAAATGCAAAAAAATTCTTACATTGAAAGTTTTGAAAAAGCCAATGTATCGAATTACTCCCATCCAAACCAACAAACTTCCAGTTCCCAGCATTAGTGCACAAAGGTCATAGTTTTCTGATGAACTCTGGGCATGCTGAAAGCATCAAAAGTGGTACAATGAAAAAAGAGCATGTAAACTGACAGAGCTGCATACAGTTAAGAAACGTATGAAATTTATCATAAAAATTGTATGTATACTAAATCATAAGTTTTCATGCTAGTTATAATAAATAAACCCTATAAACATTGTCAGAAAAAACAGGCAGCAGTAAATGAAGGGTGATTTACTTCTGGTGGTGAAATTATAATTTAACTCCAAAATGGTCTATTAAAAAATACCACTTGTTTGTTCTAGATTATGTATGATTTTCCTCATGGGGACTCTTAGGCTTAAATAGACTTAAACGTAATTTGATCCTATTTGGTTTATAACAGTTTTATGGTTCATATAAGACTTTCTTTCATATTGAAAATGTTGAATGCATATAATGATTTTCAAGTGACTTGAAATACATGTATTTCACCAAACTTTGATGGAAATGGTGCAGCAATGTGATTTTTTTTAAAAGCATTATTATTTCAGGGAGTGGACCAGTCACCAAAACATTGTTTTGGTGTTGGGTACAGGAAAGGGAAGAGTTATTTTGAATTGTGAAATGAAAACAATAATGAATGCCTACTAGAACTCTGTGTGTAAAACTATCCTAAGCAGTGGGGGTCGAGGAGGATCATTTTTGAAAATTACCGTCTGTGGGTCATAATCTATTGGCAGGTCATCAAAATGTGGGACAAGGTCCTTTGATCCAAAAATAAAAATTTTAAATAATTTCAAATAAGTAATTTGCAGAAACATATGACCTAAGTTAAGTTATGACACCTACCCTCCTCTCCAGCTGAATTTTGAAGGATGATCCGACCACAGTCAAAATGTCGTTAATCACAATCAAAACATACCAGAGATTAACAAACTCAAACTTGTCATAGAAACTCAGATCCTTCCTGTAACGGGTCTTAAAGAACTGCACGGTTTCCTGTAAAGTTTTATTTACACTCAGGACATAACTTTTGTGAAATTTTTAAATGCACAAAGAGGAAAAGGATGTAAAACAAAACTAGAACACTTCCCTCGAGCAACCTTGCATGAACTCATGTTACATATTTGTACACAAAGTATTTTTTGTTATTTATTATATCACATTGAATGTTCAGATAAACCATATTGTGTATATTACAAAGAACACAAATTCTTTCATCTGGAACACAAATTTAGAGTGATTAACTTTTTCTCTTTAAAAAAGAAATTACTTATTCTAATAATTTGACATTAACTAAATTACTCTACTTGATTGTACACAAAGTATTTTTTGTTATTTATTATATAACATTGAATGTTCAGATAAACCATATTGTGTATATTACAAAGAACACAAATTCTTTCATCTGGAACACAAATTTAGAGTGATTAACTTTTTCTCTTTAAAAAAGAAATTACTTATTCTAATAATTTGACATTAACTAAATTACTCTACTTGAATACAGAACAGTTTTTAGCTCACCTGAGCCGACGGCTCAAGTGAGCTTTTCTGATCACATTTTGCCTGTAGTCCGTCTGTCTGTCCGCCCGTCTGTCTGTCTGTAAACTTTTCACATTTTCGACTTCTTCTCAAGAACCGCTGGGCCAATTTCAACCAAACTTGCCACAAAGCATCCCTGGGTAAAGGGGATTCAAGTTTATTCAAATGAAGGGCCACGCCCTTATTCAAGGGGAGATAATAGGGAATTATTAAAAATTTGGTGGCATGTTTTGAAAATCTTCTTCTCAAGAATCACTGTGCCAGGAAAGCTGAAACTTATATGGAAGCATCCTCAGGTAGTGTAGATTCAAGTTTGTTCAAATCATGACACCCTGGGGTAGGGCGGGGCCACAATGGCTGACCAAAGTTTTACATAGAAATATATAGGAAAAATCTTTAAAAATCTTCTTCTCAAGAACCACTGTGCCTGGAAGGATGAAACTTATATGGAAGCATTCTAATGGTAGTGTAGATTCAAGTTTGTTCAAATCATGACCCCTGGGGGTAGGGCGGGGCCACAATGGCCGAAAAAAGTTTTACATAGAAATATAAAGGAAAATTCCTTAAAAATCTTCTTCTTAAGAACCACTGTGCCTGGAAGGATGAAACTTATATGGAAGCATCCTCAGGTAGTGTAGATTCAATTTTGTTCAAATCATGAACCCTGGGGGTAGGGCAAGGCCACAATGGCCGACCAAAGTTTTATATAGAAAGATATAAGAAATTTCTTTAAAAATCTTCTTCTTAAGAACCACTGTGCCAGGAAAGCTGAAACGTATATGGAAGCATCCTCAGGTAGTGTAGATTCAAGTTTGTTCAAATCATGACCCCCAGGAGGGACAGGCCACAATGGTTGACCAAAGTTTTACATAGAAAGATATAGGAAAATTCTTTAAAAAATCTTCTTCTCAAAAATAACGAAGCCATAATTGACCATATTTATATGGAAGCATCCTCAGGTAGTGTAGATTCAAGTTTGTTCAAATCATGACCCCCGGGGGTAGGGGCAGCGCCAAAATGGCCAGCCAAAGTTTTACATAGAAATATATAGGATTTTTTTTTAAATCTTCTCAAAAATTGCAAAGCCATAATTGATCATATTTATATGGAAGAATCCTCAAGTAGTGTAGATTCAAGTTTCTTCAAATCATGACCCACAGGGATTGGGCCGGGCCAAAATGGCCAGCCAAATTTTTTGCATAGAAATATATAGGAAATTTTTAAAAAATTTCTCAAGAATAGCAAAGCCATGGCACTACTTTTGGATTTAAACTTTTGAATAATAAACCAATTTCTACTTTTACCTAGCCACAGTGCTCAGGTGAGCGATGTGGCCCATGGGCCTCTTGTTATAGTGTACTACTTAAAAACTAGAGTTTTTAATTGCATAGTAAGATTTTCTCTCTTTTGGCCAATAACATAACTTGCTGTAAAAATTTTAACTGAACAACTATAAATAACACTTACCGGTTTCTATCATTAATCTTTCAGAAGGTATTGAACACATTGCATCTATATTTTCCTGAGTTTTCAATGAGCTGTCAGAGATAAAAATGGAAGTTTAAATTTAGATGTAAAGTTTTCTATCTACGGTACATTTGCAGCTTTGCTGTTTTTGAATGTAAGAGATGGAAATAAAACAATCTTAAGTATGTTTCCTTAGTCTACAATGTGATAGACTCTGATTCGGTGTAATCCACTAACCATCCATTGATTCCTATATACAAATCCTGTTCTATGATCTCCCTGGCCTCCGCTTCTGTTCCCGTGAAGGAGTGAACCTGTAACAAGTACACAGAGAACATATAATGTGTATGATGTGTGGTGAACCAACAACTGAAAAATCACTTTTTACTCATGAGAACTTTATTTTTTGCATAATTATACGAGACAGTCTGCTAATGAAATTTAAGTTTCTAACTCATATATATATTTTTATCTATATAGGCTAGAAATTCATTTTTAAAAAATGCTGTACCATTTATATGCCTATCATGTGAAAATAGGTGTCACAGAAATTTGATGATCTACAGTATTATTCAGGTCAATTTTTACTTGTGATTTGTCACTTGAGAATCAATTAGCCACTAAGTATGTTCCCAAATGAGGAAATATTGTACATATTAAATAGATAGCTTAATAAATGGTTTGCATCAACAAATATTCACATGTAGATGGTTTAATCAATAATTCCTTTGCCTTATTTGAGTCTTGTACTCTGTCTCACACAAAAGTTTCTTTGTGACTTCTCTTTTACTACATAAACTATTGCAACAACAGAGGAGAAAAATGCAGTGGACCAGATCAGGATTTAAACCCAGGCCCCCTGAATCTCCCGTCAGATGCTCTACCGACTGAGCCATCTGGCCACCGGTGATCGAACCCGGCTGACCACCACACTATTAACTGCTCCTTCTGACATTCTATCTCCTTTACATCTTTGTCACTTCCTTTTTAACTTACCAAACCTCCCTATATTCTATCTCTGTAACGTCTTTGTGACTTCTCTTATACTATATACTTACCACCCCTCCTGATATTTTATCTCGGTTACGTTTGATGATATCTATGAAATCTGTGTGACAGTTGCGACTGTGAAGAAACAAGGGCAGCTTGGTTGTTTCTGCAAGGTCCATCTGTTTCTCAAAATATCTATAAAAAAATTTTCAAGTCATGTTTTATTGATTTAAAATTAAATTATACAATGCCTTTAAAATGTGCCTTTATTTATCACAATGGTCTAAAACTGAAAATGAATCTTACTTAAGTTGAATATCTTTTGGGCAGAAATGGAGACGATCATAGTCTGAAATAATTATGAATACTGTTTTAAAATAAATCACTTGTACCGGTAAATACAAATCATGGTCCGGACATTTGAAGTGCTATAAATTCATGATTATGCCAACCATTAAATACACAGTGACTATTAACCTGACAGTATACTTAGAATTCCTTTGTTCGTTACTTACCTAGCCCACACTCTCCTACAGCCTTGACTTTGTCTTTGTTAGTGAGAGTCAGATCCAGCAAACTCTGTAGATATTTCTCAGGGTCATTCTTAGTAAACTCCTGGCATCGAGTCGGGTGGCAGCCCACAGTGCAATAAAACATATCTGTAACATCAGAATAACTTTAATCCAGCATTCTCCCTCCACATTTTCTTTTTCTAATAAGAAAATAAACCTAGATGTATTTTCAGACCAGTGTTTTACAGATTATTATAAATATTTATTTGAAAGGAGGGAATGCATTTAAAAAAATAAATCAATCTTTGTGCTTTTATAATGTGTACTGATAGTATCAAATTCCTAAAGAATATTTAGATTGTCTTTGATCCACATTTTAGCTCTTTTAAAAACTCTCTCAACACTGACTAATCAGTTTCAGATTAAAGGTACAAAATATCATATTCTTGAATCAACAACCTTTCTGGCTTACACTAAAAATATATTAAAATATATCAAAATTTTACATTTTCAACCAAGCATTTTAACTGGATTGTTGGAGACAAGTGAAGTTCAACTATTTAAATGATGAGTTGAAAGACTTTTATATTACATGTACCTTTTCATTTATATTTGTTTTGCAATCCTTACCATTTGTCTTGGCCAGTTCTAAAGCCTCTTTACATTCCTCAAGGTAGCCTCCTGTTATCATCATCTGTTTCAACAAATAAATGATTAATTCACATAAACAAGTAGTAAGAGAGCAAACCTAGATGTCCATTATAACAGTTTTATATAAATCTGTTACCTTTGTCATTCCAACATCTTTAGCTCTTGCCACCACATCATCAAAATCATCTGTAAAAATCATCAACACTTATTTTATAAAATCACTGAGGTTCAAAATAATCATAAAATTCAAAATTATTGTATCCACAATTTACTCCTGACCTGTTCATTAGATATCCAGCATGTAATTTGCATGTTCATGAATACCAGGTATATATCATACCTTGATGTTTTTTGGAATTATGATAGACACCTCTGAACATGGGGTCTGAAATAACAAGTATATAGAACAATGAAACATTTATGATCATATTTTGAAATGTTTTATTGCTAGCCATCCTCAAATATGTCAGGAATTCTGAGTTTACTCATGACCCTGGGACCCCTGACAATCTTAATTCTTTTATTATTTTTTTATACGGAGGTTCTCTCATTGCAAAGCACCAATTGAATTTTGACATAAAATGTAAACTGGAAGTAGCATTTGATGCATCAATGCATGTGCTGCATCAGAATTCTTTTTGTGATTGGTCAAGAGATAAAAAGAACAACCAGGGGTTTTAATTTTAGTGGACCTCAATGAGGTTTGTCATGGATCCCATGGCACAAGTGGATTCAGGACCTCTGACAATGTGATTTGTGAAGTTGTGAGGATGGCAATTATAGTTTTGTGGTAGAAGCTTGACCTGAGAGGCAGTTAGGTTATTCTAACAAATCAATAAAACACCACAGAGAGAGAGAGACAGACAGACCGACAGACACTGTTTGAGAGAGAGAGAGAGAGAGAGAGAGAGAGAGAGAGAG
>PRKT01000020.1:1624457-1653441 GCA_003671525.1 Saccostrea glomerata | reverse complement strand
TCTACCTGCCGACCTGTCTACCTGCCGAACCGCCTACCTGCTGATCCCGACCCATCTACCTGCTGACCCGCCGACCTGTCTACCTGCCGACCTGTCTACCTGCCGACCCGTCTACCTGACGACCTGTCTACCTGCCGACCTGTCTACCTGCCGAACCGCCTACCTGCTGATCCTGACCCATCTACCTGCCGACCTGTCTACCTGCCGAACCGTCTTCCTGCTGATCCCAACCCATCTACCTGCCGACCCGTCTACCTGACGACCTGTCTACCTGCCGACCCGTCTACCTGTCTGCCTGCCGTCAAGCAGCTGTGAACCTCTCTACCTTTTTTGTACACATATACTTTCCGACGGAAATATGCGTATGAATATACACATATAAGTTATTGCGCCGAACTACTTTGTCCGTACTCTCCACTTGAGCCTAATTTTTTTGTGCCTACTCATCCATCCTTGCCAAGTTGGTTATAATGTGTAAATTTATGTTGAAGTGTTATGTAATCTCTATATGACTGAGAAATATATTGAAATCAATTTTGCAAAATATCTTTTTTTTGCATGTATAAATTTGTTGAATTGACATGTATAAAAACAGGTAAAGGCATCTTTGAAATAAGTATTGAATCAATTAATATGTGTTATGTAATCTCTATATGACTGGGAAATATACAAAAATCAATTTTGCAAAAAAACTTATTTGCACATATATTTGTTGAATTGACATTTATAAAAACAGGTAAAGACATCTTTGAAATATGTATTGAATCAATGTATATTTCTTTTCATTGCAGGAAAAGCTCTTTTACTTAAGGCTGCAAAACGTAAAAGTCTTCCAAATGACCCAGTGCAGAATGCACATATGCTTGGTGTAGAAATTCAGAAAGTCACAAAATTTTTGAAGGACACAGAATGCATTCAATCAAAAGAGAAGAAAAGTCGTAACAAGGCAGGGATGTTGGATGGAATAGAACCCCTGACTTGGGCAGAAAAAGAGAATTATCCAATTGTGAAATGTGAAGACATTTTAAAAAATTACAGGCCTCTCATTAAAAACTTGGATGTCTTTCCACAAGTCAAATATGATCCTGACTTAGCATCTCCATTTGATAAAAATGCTATGTTAGTTCGGAAGTCAAAAGAAAATGTCAATCGCTATGCTGTTCAGAAACAGACTTTACCTGTTTCCAACAGAGGGGGTTTCTGTGAAGCATGTGACCACTGGTACAAATGCTCACTGCGACAGCACCTAAACAGTGAAAGGCATTTGAAATTCGTCAGAGATATCACCAATTACAAGGTACTAGATGAAATTATGCTGAAATTGCCATCCTTAGAGACATTTACAAAGAAGTTCAATCTTGGTGAAAAAACACATGAAAATGAAACCAAAGAAGAACCAAATCAAGAAGGATATCAAGCATTGATACCTACTCCAGAAGAGGGAGAGCAGAATAGGACAGAACTCGGTGAAGTTTTCTCTAGCTGTACTGCAGAGGACATCATCACAAAAACTACAGTCAGTTTCTACAAAGAAAATAAAACTGATTGCAATGACAAACAGAAATGTGAAAATAACACTGAACATCTAGCCTTACCAAAAAGAGACTTACAAAATCAAGAAATGAAAAACGTGAAGGACAATAGTAATGTAAAAACTTCACAGGAACATGAAGACAATAAGTGTCCAGAAATTCCTGATATGTACTTAAGTCCCATCCACTCCCGAAGCTATGCACCAGATAATCTTAGTTTTGCAGACCTAGCAAACCGCTGGATGGCAGACATCAAATCAGCTTGTGTAAATGCTAATAAGGACTCCCATTCATTTATCCCTGATAAAAACATCAACATTCAGCCCTCTGGTCCACATCAGCTCACCACTGAGCCATTCTGTAAACCAACATCCTCAGTAGGGGATTCCAAGTCCACATCAAGCATTGATTGTGATAAGAATCAACAGATAGTGACTGTGTCTCCTAAGGATTTTACCTCCTGTCTCACATCTTCTGATACAAATCCTGTGCCAAATAATGTAACAGATTCCTTAGACAGTGATGTGCCACGTGCAGCTAATGTCAACTTGGTAGCAACTAAGTCAGAAACTCCCCAGCCAGTGGTCCAAGCTAAGGTTCCAGTCAACAGAAGGCTGACATATTCCCCTTGTGTAAGTAAAGCTGACAATAATAGTGACGAGTCCCTCAAAGACTCCCTAGAAAACAAAGAGAACCAACTAAATGTGCATCAAAAAGAACAGGGCCAGGAACCAGTGCAACAACCAATCAAAATCAAGATCAATTTGAACAGTTTGAAGGTCAACCCCAATGTCCATTTGGTCAAGTCTCACAGAAAACGCTCCAGGGGCAGCTCCTTGTCTAATGTGTACTGCGCTGTTCAACAAAGTGACATGAAACTTAAACTTTGCAAGGTCAAGGTTACACCTGTCCAACAGAATGGGGATCTTCGACATTACTGGAAGGTGCGTAAATCTGGAGGTTGTCGTCTTGTGTTTAGTTCCGAGAAAAGAAAGGCTAGTGAGGAGGTGGATCATGTAGCATCAAAAAGGAAACGCATTGAGGTGCAATGATGCGTCTTTTCTGTAAATAACTTAACAAACTGAGCTAGAATGTTAGTCAAGCCTTAAATGTTTTATTTTAAGCTTTTTATTTGCTTACTTGGAATGGAATTGGTTGTGTTTAATATAAAGATACATTTCAGCTCACCTGAGTAAAAGGCTCAAGTGAGCATTTCTGATCTGATTTTGTCCATTGTCATAATGGATGTCATCCTTGTCATTAACCTTTTACTATTACATCCAAAATCAAGGAAACTATTTTTTCTAATGATGGGCCACCCCCTTTTCCATTGACTTCCAAGGCAAAATAATCAAGAAATGACAAAAACTATGAAGACGTAAGAGCTTTTTGTTCTTCCTATTATAATCCTCAAGGGGTAGAGTCTGGTTAAATGGGAATGTACACATACAAGAAAAAATGTTTTAAAATCTTCTCCAGAACAGCAAAGTTGTAGACTGTTATATTCATACAGTAGCATCCTCAGGGATTGGGCTACAATATGTGATTTAAGTTTTACATAATATATTGGGACATGAATCGATGGATAAAGAATGAAGGGCCATATAGTTACTCAGGTGAATGATTTCCATAAATATCATGGATTCTTATGGAAACGTAGAAAGATTTTGATTTATGCTGTCAATTATTTTCTTCTTAAAATATTTCTGAGTGATTTTCACCAGTTTTTTTAATTATAAATGTGCAATAACTTGCAGTATCCATGAAATACTGCAAAATTTACAGACTGAGATTATATGATAAGAATGTTATGATCTTTGTGATTTTCCATTTCTTGTCTTGTTTACTGTTTATTCTTAAATTGATTTTTATGTGACATGTATTTATTTATTTCGCTCAATAATGATTTTGTTTTATCAATACCCTGTACATATCATGGATGCTAATATACATTACTAGTTCTACAAGTTTTTCATTTATCAGTTTAGGATAACATAAATCCAAGACATTTACATCATTTGATGTGTACCAGGGTATCCATTGTTTTTCTGGTCTTGATTATTCAAGTCACTAGATTTACACAGTAAATACTTTACTGCCTTGTTACAATCTTGTTTTTTAAGACACAGGTGTCACAAAATAAATATTGATGTACTTTTCACGTTCCCTACAATCATACTTCAGAATCAGATCCATAATGGACTCCTTTGTCACGAGTCATTTTTTTACATCCAAAATATTATGTAGTTTTTAAATGATCTCTTTTTTTCAAATCCATTGTTGTATTGTTTTTTTTTTTCTCCACCAATTGTCTTTCAGTTATTTTTTCATGAGGTACATATACTTGAAACCATTTTATTTTAAACACTGATTGTTCAAGAAGATAAAAAACTTCAACTTGTTTTATTACAATTTGGTTGTGTTGTGTTGATTTTAAAATTCAAATAAACCAATGTGATTTTTAAAAGAAAGCCATGGAAATAAAATTGTCGAATTTTATTCTTGGTCATTGGTCTTTATGTAACAATATAAGAAAAATTAGTCTAAACAAGGGCATGTCTCTGGATGTAGTGACAGTCACTGTTATGTTTCATTCTTTACCATTTAATAGTACAGTTGCAAATCTGTCATGAACAATCGCTTACAATACATGTTCATAATAGTTCATTGGCAATGAAGCTTTACTGGTAAAGCAAGGTAAATTCTTGGCAAACTTTTCAAAATGTGTACTGTGCCATATTGAACATCTTTTCGGATACCATAGAATCATACATTTATGAGAAACAAATGATTCCCAGGAATTTTGTTAATATATTGGCATATTGAATCTACATGCCAGCATAATAAAAAATCCAGGGGCATATACTGTGAAAACACTAATTTTCATGGGGACAAATTTCTGAGGTGTGAAGAAAAAATATTGGTTTGTGGGGATTTGATTTCATGGTTGGATAACATTTAGCAGTAATGCATGTCAAACTTTACATTTCTTGGTGATCATAAATTCATTGGTCTCTCCAGACCTAAAAAACAACTCAAATTAATCCCCACAAAAATGTGTGATTTCACAGTATTTAGTTTTTGCTCTCTGTTTGTTAGTCTTCTTCTCTAATAAAATTATACCCTTTGACCTTGGAGGTTGACCTACATTTGAGAAACTTTAACCTTGACCATAACTTGTGATTGGTTAGTGTTAGCCTTTTATGTATCACAGGTGTATTCCTCGTGACAAGACCTTTCTTTGGGTATCCTTGACCTTAGAGTTTGACTTACATTTGAGAAACTTAAACCTGTGTCATGTATGGTATTATAACCAGGGTGCATTTAAATGATTGTTTTTATTTTGTCCCACTGTATCTTTTCCCGTGGATGAAAACAAAGATTTATAAAGATTGACAAGTTATTATCTTAGCCAAAAGTAAATCCCATAAAAAATGGTGAAGTCAAAAAAGTCAGCAAGAAATTCTGACAATTTACTTGATTAAGGAGGTCAACAAAAAAGATATACAAGTACATGTATACCAGGCTAGGGGTAATGCTAATTGTAATGGTAATGCATTACAATGCATTACATGAACTCCAAGTTATGCTAGTAATGTGAAATGCCAAAAAAATTGCATTACATGTAATGGTAATGTAATGCATTACTTCATTAAAATCAGTGTAATGCTGGCATTACATAGCATTACAAAGCATTATTTTGCACGTACCAATTAAAAGATATTTAAATAGACATGGAAAGTATTGTTTAAGTTATTTTTTTATTTCTTTTGCAAATGATAAAATTTAATGAAAAAGTTACACTATTTAAATAGAATTTCTGTATTTATTTAAATACATTTTTTATTCTGTGGAAAGTACACTTATCTTACATTTAAGTCTTCAAACTTATTTTAGATAAGATTTGATTTCAAAGAATTATTCAAAATAGTTTTTTTTAAATAAAAATTGTGTATGAGGTACTCTAATTAATGTAAATTAATAATTGCCACAGCTAGAGAGTCATCAAAACACACTCTGGGTTATGTAACAATTAAACAGTTCATTGTTTGGAGAAGTGCTCCAAATTACCTAGCTGTCTCTTTCTCCCGACTGTATTTTTAAAACATTAATTGAGCTGGTCTAGCTTAAACTGACCATGAAAAATACATTGAACCAAAGAAAATATAAGACATACAGGCATTATATGCTTAGCAAAGCAAAATGTACATGCTGTCTAT
Source organism: Saccostrea glomerata (assembly GCA_003671525.1). NCBI lineage: Eukaryota > Metazoa > Mollusca > Bivalvia > Ostreida > Ostreidae > Saccostrea > Saccostrea glomerata. The sequence goes on along the minus strand of PRKT01000020.1, from coordinate 1,647,689 downwards.
CTTTTGTACAACTCTGTCAATGCATTTATTTTTTTTCATAGGGTACTTGATCAAAATAATCTAATTTAAGCTTTATTATTAAATATTTTGGGCAGGGCTTAACGTGTTTTAAAAGTTGAATTGCTTCTTAACATCAATAGTTACACAAAAAGTGCATATTGTACATGTTTTATATTACTGACAATTTAAAAGTTTAAACTTTCTATGAATGTTATTAACTTATTGACAGTTTAATATATACAAATACTTGAAATCGATTTTGAATTATCATTTATTCTGTTTAGTTTTGAAGGGTGGAAGCATGCTTATGAAAAAATTTAGCAAAGTTTTGAATAATTTTCTATTTTTAAAAACCTCCAAAAGTAATGGTAATGGTAATGCATTACTTTACTAAAGTAATGGTAATGTAATGCATTACTTTAAGAAAATAGAGTAATGGTAATGGTAATTTAATGCCCAAATTGTTGAAGTAATGGTAATATAATGCATTACTTTACAATGTAATTCGCCCCAAGCCTGATGTATACCGAACATGTGATTTAAGATGGACAGATACATTAATAAACATTCACTATGCAGGAACTCTAGTAATTTAAGCATTCTTTTTTTCTCAAGCATGCATGAAAAAAATAACACCTTTAAAGGAGAGATAAGTTTTTAATACATGTATTAATCAGAGAATGCTTTACTATCACAGTCATTATGAGGTCTCCATTGGTTCTGGTATTTTGAGTTTCTGTTGTATGGAGCGCCCTCTATCTAACAGATCTTTAGGAAGGTTCTGTAACTCTTCTGACAAATCAACCACAGACAACACTGAGGAGGGGCTTGCTCCTGTAGAGTCAAATAATATTTAATTATGCTTTAAAAAAACGAAAATCATACAGGTGATAATAAAAATAGTTTCTGTATCTAAACCAATCAGATTTTAGCATTTAACAAAAAAGTATAATAAAACACATTTCTCCCATAAATAACTATGTTTTAAGGTATTAGGGGTGTAATGGTCAGTAATTCAGATATTGTAAAATACATCAGAATTATGAAGAAGTACATATAGTTATTCATTTCAGCAAGTCTTGTAAACTTTCAAACACAGAAAAAGTTTTTACAACATTTTATATGACTCTACTCTTTAACACTTTAGATCCTACTTTATAAAAGTAATACATGTATTTTCTCATATATCTTTGCTTTTCATGTTCTACCATAAGAGCTCTTAAAACTAATTTTAGGTTGTGTCATAATAAATCAATAAATTCTTACCAATACTTTCTGTCTTTTTAATGAGTAATTCTACAATTTCCAATGCCTGTGACCTTATTGCACTGTATTTTTTGTTGCCTGTAAAGAAATACAATCACAGACAATTGAGCATCTCAAAAAATATCATTTTCAATTCAGGAAGTATCCAAACAAATTATCTTCTCCTAATTAACATGCATACTTTGTAAAAATGTTTCTTTAGAACTTGAAATTAGTTACTTGCTTACTTGCAAATGACATATATGAAGAAAATTTGAAATAAAAGTGTACATCTTCCAAAACAGTCTTATCTATATACTATATGTCAGTATATGACACAGGAAAAAGTAGGACAAATGTTGATCTTAGTACATAAATAAGTGTCGGGGTAATATATTGTAATTACCACAGGTACTGACCTATACACGGTTTGATGGCCTTCAGTATATCAGAGATCTTTGTATCCTTCTGGTCTCTCTTGAACATGTCTTCAGAGTCAAATCTATAATACCTGTGTACAGAGAAAAAACAAAGTAAGATTTGACCAAGCTGTATTAACAAATATTCCATTCCTTGAAGACATTAGATTGAGATTCATTAAATAAATTTATAAAAGAGGTTACTGACCTTTCAATATACTTGTGTAGTGAAATAAGAATAATGAGCTGGACTTTCCATACATGCTGTGGTAAAGACTCACACAACAGACAACAGAATGGAGAGGAAAACTCATCTGTAAATGTAGAAAAACATTAAGGCATTTTGTATTTCCCCCAAGCTAATCTGATTCAATGTTTCTTTATGACTGTACCTTGTGTAGCATGATCATATGGCCAGGCCTGTCCTAACACTTCATAATAACCAGGGATCTGTTGTTCTCTTTTCTTCTTTTCATCCTCATCATCTGCCTCTGACTGAAATATAAATAAACTATGACTGTAAACTAAACATCTCTGATGAGATTGACCTACTTACCTGTCATACAGGTGTAATGAGGGCCAACATGTCTTTAAATTGGTCTTCTTTATATTCCTCTAACAGATTCCACATACACTGACTTACTTACCTGTAATACAGGTGTAATGAGGGCCAACATGTCTTTAAATTGGTCTTCTTTATATTCCTTTAACAGATTCCCCATACACTGACCTACTTACCTGTAATACAGGTGTAATGAGGGACCACATGTCTTTAAATCGGTCTTCTTTATATTCCTCTAACAGATTCCCCATACACTGACCTACTTACCTGTAATACAGGTGTAATGAGGGACCACATGTCTTTAAATCGGTCTTCTTTATATTCCTTTAACAGATTCCCCATACACTGACTTACTTACCTGTAATACAGGTGTAATGAGGGACCACATGTCTTTAAATCGGTCCTCTTTGTATTCCTCTAACAGATTCCCCATACACTTCATGGCCTCCACTTTATATTCAATGTTCTCCTTTTTACATTCCTTCATCACAGCATCCACCACCTGACAGAATTAATGATCAATTTCTTGATTATATTTTAGTTGTCAATCATATTGAACCAGATACTCATTAAATTGACTATCAATGATACATAACAAGTAAATAATCATGATACACAACCTGATGATACAGAATATTCACTCTCAATGATTTTGTCCGTTATAACTCATTACATTGTATCAGAGATATCAAAAGAGAGAATTCTAACCTCAGTAATTGTTGGTTGTCCATCCACAGGGGCATTCTGTAGGGTCTCTCTATAAAAATGTTACAATTGGTTAAAAAAAGCTCAAGTCTTTCATGCTATGAACAATAAGGCAATCTTCACAATCATACTTATACATATATACAGATGTTAATTTCACTCAGATTACTTAGTTGAAAAATTGTGGACTTTAAACAATTGGTAATCTATCAAATCATTTTGAACAACATCTAGTTCATACTATGTCACAAACAAGAATTCATTTGGTTACATAGAAATTGAATTCATTATCCAGGTCAAATCAGGGGTACATGGGTTTTTATGCTGGGTTGCATTCCATACATCCTTTGGTCTCAGATTTACACTGTAAACTTTTAAAGAGAGAAAAGATACTCATTATCCTCTGACCTGCAGTAAGTACAGACGGTATCTATGGCCTGTAGAAGAGCCTCCTTCCCTGTCCAGGTGCGCCCCGAGAGTCCAGCCAGAAGTGTTCTTAGCAGGTGCCCCAGGTGTGGGGGTCCCAGGCAGTCCTTCAGAGTGGAGGCCACAGAACTCATGGCCGCCGCTGCCTGGGCCTTAGTGGACCAGGACTGGGAGGTGATGGTGTCCCCCAACAGACTGACAATCTCCTCCAGGTATAAACGAAGGCCTGCCTCAGTACCTGTAATAATCTCAGGTATATATAACAGACTGACAATCCAATCCAGGTATAAAAGAAGACCTGCCTCAGTACCTGTAATAATCTCAGGTATATATAACAGACTGACAATCCAATCCAGGTACAAAAGAAGACCTGCCTCAGTACCTGTAATAATCTCATGTACATGTATATTAATATACAACAGACTGACAACCTGATCCAGGTACAAAGGAAAACCTGCCTCAGTACCTAAAATAACCTCAAATACAGTTTATGTTATGGACTGACAGACTTATGTATAATGTTAAGTTTGCTAGACATCTTCCATGAAATGTGGTATAATGATATCTTCAACATGTGGGTTTTTTTTTTCATATCTTCCACACATTTAGGTATATTGATATCTTCTTCACATTCAATATCTTACACACATTAGGAATATTGATATCTTCCACTTACATGTATTAGGAATATTGATATCTTCCACACATTGTGGTATAATCTTTACCTGGAGTTGCATCCAGCCAGACTTCCTCCCACACTGAAGTCTTCTTCTCTGTCTTCTCTTTATCTTCAGCTTCTGTTTGAGGAAGAAAAAAATCAATTTTACTTCAAAGCAACTTTAATGTAAATATTATTTTTAAATACATGTATAGCAAGATAATTTAAAATTTTGATAATGAGATATAAAAATGTACTCAGATTCCACACAAAAAAAATCATTTACATATTCAGATCAGAAGTTTCTAACAAAGCTTCATTTGTATTTTTTTTTTAAAACTGATCAACCTTTTTCATGCATGGCAAAGAAGGCCAGTGGTAGAGCCAGAGCAGCGTGTCTCTTCAGGATGTCAGGGTTGTACTGGGAGATGGCAGCCAAGGTCAGTCCACAGGCAGATCTCACAGAATCCTCTAATAAAGAAAATAGAGCACATGAGTAAAATAACCCGGTCTCCTTTGAATTTTCCCTACTTAAATCTTGATAAATTGCAATGAGGGCAAAGAGGTACAAATAAAAGGGATGTGAAAAAATCCCTGTAGTTAATAGTTAATATGCATAGCTAACAATGCCTATAATGCATTCACAATTATAATAAACTAGTTATCATTCCCTGGAGATGTAGAATAAGATAAAATAATTGGATATAACAAGGTGTTTCTTATGAATCAAAATTATATGTCCCTGCACTTTGATATGTGTATTTTACTGTATAAAGCACTTTGCACTGTCTGATTTAATGATCTGGTAAGGAGAAGAACAGGAAATTATTTTCAGTTTTATCTCCTGGTAACTGTCTTGTAGCTGTACAAACCTTCCTTCTCCAGATACCAGGTCCTCAGTCGACTGATCAGCTTCTCCACACTGCTGTCTTTAGCGACCTGTCATGAATCAGATATCTAACTCTATACTGTACGTCTCTCATTAGGAAGTACATGTATCACACATATTGTGTAAACAAGTTTTACTTTCGTAAGATACTTGTAAAGTAACATTTTATAATCTATGAAAATGACAATCATCCTTCTGAAAAAACAATAATTTGTTCTAGATGATGCATTCAGTATAAAGAAGTTGACCATGACATTTGACCTTTACTGACCTTCACCAATTGACCCAGTGCTGAGGAATAGGATTTCCTTATGGAGGCATTTCTGTCACTCAGTCCAGATAAAAAGGCACTCATCAGCTTCCCTACAATCAGTATACAGTACATAGACAATGTGAGAAATACTGATAATGTGAAACAGGTTTAATTATTTGAAGGAAACTTTTCTGAAATATTTTTATTACCAGTACTAGGAAAATATCTACAGGACATGAATGCTTTGCATAAGCATATTAAAAATACTCTTAGCTAGATCGAGGTACATGTATACATACATGTATATGAAGTTTTTTTGGATACATCATTCTTAGTATTAAACAAATGAGATTTTAAAAAAATATATCAGGAACCATGTGTTTGTGTAGGGGGAGGGCATTTATTCTCTACTTTTATTTTGTTTTAATTACCTGCATGTGGAGCTAAGTCTAGTGGACAATGATGGACAAGGGACACAACTAAACTGGAGCAGCCAGCCTGTAGAAAAAATATAAACAACATAATTTTAATAAACCATCTTTCACTTATACATGTATATTCTTAAAATAACAATATTTATTATTGGTGTAAGTACCAAGCTCATAATGAAGTCTACTGACCTTTGTCCCAATACCGATACCACTCTTGATGAGATCTGTCAACCGTGGAACCAACTCGACCAAAACAGCACTGTCAACGTACTGTACACACTACAGACATAACAAACCACGTGATCATTAGCTTCACTGTTATCAACATACATGTCGAACTTGGTCCACTTCTAGATACTTCATATATAAATGGAGCTCTCATCAATATTCAATTTCAAGATTTGAGAGACGTATGATCTACTGTAAACGTATTACATTTAGCAGTGTATTCTATTTAACAATTTTGGCGGAAAGCAGAGTCCGCTAATTCAAGAACATCGCTAAATGTCTTGTTTATTAACTTTCATAACTAGCAAATTCAGACAGCGCTAAATCAAATCTCTGCTAACTTGTTGAAAATTGAATCTCCGCCAAATATCGTACACGCCTAATGTAATACATTTACAGTATCTGATTTACTCTAAATACTTACATAGTTAACCGTCTCCATCATGGGGGACATCTTAGAAGCTGCAATACGAGCACTGTCAAGCTGTGTAATAAGAATTTTTCAATTAAATATCTGTGTATAATATCTCCCTTAATTTTGGCAAATCAAGTTTTCCTTTTTCTGCTATAACAGTTTTATCTATGAAAACAATTTTAACAAAAATAATATACAGAGCTTGTTATAATCAACTACATGTATATGTACTGAATGATCTTGGCAAAGATGATTGTGTTATCTGTCTGGACATTCACAAGATTTGATTTTTTCTCTCCAGATTTTTTAAAAAAGAAACATTATAGATTTTTAAGACCAACCCTTTCCTGGGCCTCTTCACTTCCTGCAATTCTGAGACTGAAGTAGTTCATGACCTGTGGCTCCAAACCACTGACCGCCTCCAGAAGGGCGGTCACTAGGACAGCAATGTGGGGCTTCAAAAGGGGGCCTGCATTTTTGCTGATTTTTAACAATGTTGACAACCTGCAAAATGTTATTTTCTTATACATGTATAGAAAATCCTTCAACTTAAGTTTATCATCTAAGCAATACCAATACTATTTTGACCTATTTTGATCAGTATTTACTTTTGACCTTTAACCTTACCCAATGGCCCTGACCTCTGGAACAGGACTGTGTGTACTGACTTTCAATAAGCAAGGCAAGACTAAACTTGTGGCCTTCTCTCCCATTTTACCATAGTTTACATCACAGATCTTTATTGAGGCCTGTAAAAATTATATATACATGTACATGTACATTATAAACTGTATACATTATCCCTAAAAAGAATTGTCTGTAGTCAATCTGTCAATTCAATCTAACTACAGCTTACTCGCTTATTTTGAAATTCCGCTTATTTTGAAATGAAAATAAATCCCCAGTTTTTGACTCTCATATTCTTTGCATTAAAATAACGGATATATTGAAATAAAATAACGGATATATTGAAATCGGCTACATTGAAATTTCGCTTATATTGAAGCCACTGATTGGTCCCCACAGGTGATAATGAGTTGTTTTCATAACGGTTATATTGAAGTGCTCCCTGGCGGCTGTCGTTACGGTTGGTGACAGTAATTATGCCTGATTGACCAGTTGATATACAAAGGTGTGAATAATTAAGTTTTCACCTTATGTGTTTTTATACTGCATGCTCTTACGAAATAAAATTATTCACTGCTAAATTCTTTGTTTCCATGTATTTAATACGGAAGTATTTAGAGTATTTAAAGGCAACATAGTAACCCCGACAGATCTAGAAAAAACTTAACTTTCAAATTAAATACATACTGTTAATGGCTAATGATAAACCTAAATTTGAAATAGCTAACAGATCAACCCGAGTACACTTACGATGAAATACATGCAGCGTTCAGCAGTACTCAACAGTTTGACATCGTTGATTCTTCTCCAAAATGTTAATAAATGCGTAAGAAACAATTTTATTTAAACTTTCAGGGACTAATATTCCATATAATCTGTGCACTGTTTTAGGTAAACGATGACAAAATTAATTTGTTCGGGTTTGTTCTTTATTTTAAGATCGGGATTGAACTTGTAATGAAAAAAACGGCGGCTTCACGATTTCGCTTATATTGAATTACGGATATATTGAAATAATTTGCATGGTCCCCTGAATTTCAATATATCCGGAGTAGGCTGTATGACTTTTATATTTTTTACGGATGTGCAATTTTCACAAAATGAATGCAATCTGATTCACTCTAAAAAGGTTGGAAAATATTCCTCAGCATGTGGATCCAAAAAAGCTTAACTGATCATTTCTGTAGTTTAACACAATTTTTCCATTCAGTAACTTACTCGACTGAGTGAACGACAAGCCAAATCAGCAGCATTTCTTACTGTCTCCTAAAAAACAAAGTGAATTAAGCCATTAGATTAATAGAGAGTTATTGATACTAGACCACAAAACACTAAGTATTAAAGTAGATATATTATACATATATCACTGCAACTAAAACAACACACACATTTGAAATATACATGTGTACATGTATATTCTAGTCAATTTTTTTTTTCAAAAAAAAATATAGCTCAGTTTTTCTTTATTACCTTGATGTCATCTCTGACTCTTAAACAAGTTTCCCACAATTCTGGGAGCTGGTCCACCACATCATCCAATGGTCTTCCTCGTAACAAATCATTCACAGCTAGGCAACTGAGTAAAATTACATAATACATGTAGTCATAATCCCATTTATTGGATAAGAATTCTTAATGTTTGAGATGTACATTATGATGATGACATTTATTTAACCTTACATATAAGTCTAGTGCCTAACAATTTACAAAATGACAAACATTTAACTCAGAAGACTTAAAACAGAAGATATTACCTAGATTCCCGAACTCTCCACTGTGTACTCGTTAAATTCATCAGCAAATCCCTCAAAATCTCCTTCATGTAGGTATCAACCTTGTTAACAACAAGATATGTATCTATTATTTGTTAGACAACATCAAAATCTATCAAATACTTTTTTATACAATTTTTACAACAGAATTTTTAGTATAAATCTTTACCGTGTTTTTGTTGTCTTTGACCAGGGCGTTCCAGATGGAGCTCATGGCCTGTTGGATCTTAGGATTGGGATCAAACTGATATCGGTACATCTTTGGGACTATCTGAGACAGGAAGGGCTGCAGCTGTTCTCCTGCCTGGGCCGCTATAGTGCTGAACCCAAAGGCTGCACCCTACCACAAAAAAATATATACAGTTAGACCTTGATATCTCAAACACCTGTAACTTGAATACAATGGATATGTTCAAGTTGGTTGGCAGTTCTAACCCCTTTTGTTATGTTTTTTTACACTCCTTAAGTATGCATATTCTCATCAATGATTCGTTTTAGCAGTAATAAGGTGAACAATGTATAAAATAGTCATTTTACCTTTCTGGAATTCCACATTGCATTGTGATTGGCCAGATGCATAAATTTATAGATGAGGTCTGGTTGGTTAAGGTCATTAGCAATGGAGCAGAGCTCTCGATAAGTTGATATTCCTCCACTAGAATGTAACAATAGTATAGCAAATAACAATAAATAACTAAAATGTAACAATAATACATTGTTTGGATTCAATCACCAAAAAAAATATGTGTAAACTTAAATACCCATCAGGAGTTTTTCCCAGGGTTCCCTCCTCAAACACCGCAGTGTCCCCAGAAACTTCCTTCTTAGAGCTGAAAGTAATTCATATAAATATAAAATGTTAAGATAGCAAGACCCTGCCTGAGTATCGTCAAACATTAACTTTGTCCATTATTAATAGTGAGCTCTAGTGAGTGACTCACTAAGACTGATTCCTAATCATTAGTCCCTGTACATTACCATTAGAGATCTGTTACTGATACTGACCTTTTACCCGTGGTCAGAGTCTCGACAAGGTCGGCCACCAGAGAGTCTTTCTGCTGAGAGCTAGAAATCTCATAGATCATCCCCAGGCCCTTAGAGGCTATGTCCTGTGTTACATCTACATAAAAACAACACATTTCATCAGGGTAAATAAACCAATGCCTTGTCCATCTTCACATTAAAAAATGCTATACATTTCTCTTCCTAAGAAGTTTTTAAATCAGTGATGTCTTTAACTACATTATTACCGTCATTCTCTGTCAACATGCCCATGAATGCAGACTGGATGTTGCTGAGTTTATTTTGTACAACAGAGTGTTGTCCACACTTCTTTACCAGAGTCAGTAACCAGATACAGGCAGCCTAAGAATGAAACAGTACCTCAGTCTTCAATAAATCTCAATACAATATGGAAACAGTAATATATTATTTCATTTACTGTATACAGGGTTACTTTCGCCCCGTAATACTTTCGCTCTTTCACACTTGCAGACAATTTTGCACCCTTTTAAATTTGCCCTGTATAGTTTTATTTAAGTAATTATACTGTAATCTTTGAATTCGCCCCGTTTTAAATTTGCCCAAATAAGGGTAGGGTGAAAGGGCGAAAATAAAACGGGAGCCAAAATTTCCCTGTATACAGTACTTCACAGTTAATCACTCTTAGAAAGAATACTTTTCACATAAGCCTTGGAATCATCAAGTCACTATCTTTTCTCCTGTTTTACCTGTCTAAGATGCGGATTAGAGCTGACAATAGATTTAGTTAGAATGAGATCCAGGTACCAGCCCACATCATCCTCTCCTAAACTGATGCTACTCTGTGTTAAGAAAACCGTAATACACTGCATTATGTGACTGTCATAGGAACAATTCTCTTCCTTAATTCATCACAAATTTCCTCAGTACTCACTTAAACAATAGCTATGCAATTTAATATTAACATATTGTACTTTAGACTGATACAGTGTACAATAAGTTTACAATCACCTGGTAGTCAGCCTCTGTCTGGGTCCACATGTCCCTAGCAGCAGGGGAGTTAACTCCCATAGCAGCAAACACCAAAGCCTCAGCTGTCGTCAAGTGGAGCTCAATCTGTTTGGGCTGCAAAAAATATATATAGATACATGTACATGTATATACATGTATTAAGGATATTTTAAAAATATACATGTAGTTTAAACTAAAAACTGGCCATTTCCATTCATGCATGTCATGCAGAAGCTAACATTCAATATTATTACCATCCTACTATATAAAATGTAATTAGGCATTTTGAACTGTTTCACGATTTATTTTATGTGTTTACGTGATCGTGAAACAGTTGAACTGTTGACCGGGCCACAGAATGAACTGTTGCCCGTTTAAAGCGACATTGTGATATTCAAGCGTTTTAATGATCACGACAATACTATTTACCTGCTATATTAATTAACTAAATTGGAATAAAACACACACACAATCAATTTATTAAGTATTAATTAAAATTATTAAATATTAATTTAATCTTTACATTACATGTTAGCTAATTAATAGACTGGTATGTGGATAAACAGTTGTTAAAACTCTTAATTGATTGTTTGTGTGTTTTTATTCCAATTTAGTTAATTATATAGTAGGTTAGGTAATAAAACACTTATTTAATGACTACTCGGTGAAACAGTCAAACTATATTGTCCCTTGGTAGTGGGGAAGACCTGGGAATCTGTTGCCCTCGGCCTTCGGCCTCTGGCAACAGTTTCCCAGGTCTTCCCCACTACCTCGGGACAATAGTTTGACTGTTTACCTCGTAGTCATTAAATAAGTGTATACTGGTATGCTCTCTCTGACAGCTCAATGTTAAAAGGGAAAATGAATTTCATTGTAGGATGAAAGAATATGATTGCTACATGTATTAATTACCTGAAATGAATCCATCAAGTACTGCACGACTTTCTTTCTGAAAGGAAAGAGTTCATCTCCCACACACATCTGTCCCATGGTAAGGGCTGCACGCTCTTTCACCTAATCAAACAAAATAAACTTTGAAGCTTTTGTAGTTACAAAGTAACATAATTTATAGAATACTCATATGTAAATGCAAGCAGAAGAGACAAACAAATAATATTCATTACATACTTTATTGTTTTGACTCGATGACTTGATGAGCTTCAGCAACATGTTCAGAATAGAGAGCTTGGTTACTTCCCCTTTGTCATCGTTTTCTTCACCAGGTGGCAGTGGTAATGACATGTTCCTACCGATTTCTCCCAGGGCCAGGCAGGCACTGGACACGAGGGTTACATTCAGCTCTGTAGCAGACTGAATGATGCTCACTACAGAAAACAAATTACACTGTACAACTTCTAATAGAGGAATTAGTGATGACCATTCCTGATTCAGTTTACATGTGTCTGACATTAAGTATCTGAAAAACTCTTAACAGACCTAATTGTTTGATGGTGTCAACAACAACAGTGGTGATAGAGGAACTCATTTCTCCTTGTTTACTTCGTAGGTAACGTCCTATCAAGTAACCCTGGGCCAGAATGGATCCCTGTTGTACTTCAAAGTTCTATAACAACAGAAATGGCAAGTAATTATTGATACAGTCAGGGTGCAACAGTATTCATGTCTTGCAGTGTTATTAGTTTAATGAAATGAAAATCAGTTTCCAAGAATTTTTTAGACGGCACTTTTTAGATGTCACAAACAAGGATAAAACAATGTACCTACATGTAATAAAGTTTATGAATAAAAATTCCTTGGACTTGAGAAATTCACAAACAAATTTTACATTAAAATATTGAATTATATACCTTATCTGACATTCTGGACAGGAAGTCTTTGAGTGTTTCCAGGACATCTGTCTCAGGTTGACAACACGTGACGACGGCCAACATCTGACTGGCGTAACTCTTCAGGTCTTCTCGTGAGGAAAACACATAGCTCTGGAACATCAAGTCTAAGAGTTAATGTTCAATCTAGCCAAATCATTAATTCCTTGCATTCTCATTTTAAGCACTTTACTTCTATAGCAGGAAATAAAGATATCTGACTAAGGAATCACTTATTGTGACTAAATTTAGCAAATTCAGTAATGAATTTTTTCACAAACCTTTATCCAGTTGAGCTGTGAGACAAATCTTGGGGCCAAAAGATCTGATGCAACTGCGACCAATTCCAATAGACAAAACATTGACACTGGACCTATACATAACGAAAATAGACGGATTATTGGCCTCTTCACCAGCTAACCCCCTGACATATAAATTCTACCAATACACCGAGGAGTTACCTCCCACTGCACTGAGGAGCTTCTGTATGAAGTTGAGGTACAGTATGACGGGGGCACTCTCGCTCGAGTTCTTCTGTAAGAGCTGTCCCACATAAAGCGCCACCTGGGGGGATGTCTCCTGCATAGAGGAGAGGGAATCCGTGTCACAGGAAATCCCCCCGCCATGGACGAGGCACAGACGTAGATACAATATCATCTAAAAATAGACACAATGAATGTATACATGTAGAACAAGAATATACAAGTAATTATATGCTAAAATACACACAGTGAATATATAGATCAAGAATATATATATATATCTCAGTGACTAAATAAAACTGATCAGTCATACATGCTGACTGGGAAATTATGGAGAACATTCTTACCTGTTCATATGCTGCTGGAGAGAACGGCAGCTTCTGACTTCCAACTGTGTGCAGTCTCTGTGAGGCAGACCGCTGCTCAGCCTAAAGTAATATATAGATTATCAAAATATTATTATAGAACTTCACCCAAAGAGCCGGATCAATAATAATGGAACAAAAGTCCAATTAGTATCTGATCAACAGTTTTCTACTTTATGGAATTTTTCAGAGTTGTAAGGTACGATACCTGTGTGTTGATAAAGTTCATGATCTGAGAGAAGTCTGGCAGGACTACATTGTCTTTCTCGATCTCGTTACCGTCCTTATCTCGCTTCTTTTCACCGTATAAAGCTTTCCGAGCCTCCGTCTGAATGTCTTCCTTCCTATAAAATCAAAGATCAATGAATCATTGATTATGCCACAGTGACCTTGATCTTTGAGATCTGATGAGACACTAGCTCAAGACAGAGTCTCCAGGTCAGTTCTCAAAGACCAGGGTCACTGGGCATCATTCATTAAACAATGCTCTACCAATAACTTTGAGACTTATAAGCAATAACTTTGTCCTTTTAGAATGTTGTTGCTAATGACATCAAAGTCTACCAAGGCATTGATTTATGATAAAATGTCAAACATCAAGATCAAGTCAAAAGAGTAAAAAAGTTACAGCTAAATGATTAATTTGGGAACATATAGACATCTGTTCTTTGCACAAATAAAAGGAGCATCTAGTTAGATTTCAAAATCTAAGTTGTACATACTAAATACATTTGTACATGCATGTTTCAAACAGGATATCTCAGAATTCAGGATGTGACCTATTTCATTTTTATCAGTCTTGTACATGTATATTTGTAGTCACTGAATATGAGAAGTAAGGCTGCAATTGTGAATGTAAAAGAAACAGAAATTCTTACATGTCTCCACAGGCTAACAACAGAATAAAGCGAGATGGTACGTGATCTGCCGGGAATACAACCTTAGCATACTGAACTGCCATAGTCCTCGCCTGGGGTTCATCCTGAAACAGAGATTATGGTGAGTACAAATTTCAGCTGAAAAAGAACATTACTATTTTACAATTCAGAAATATTTCCCAACCTTCTCTATATTCTGAGTAATCAATGCCTCCATAAGTGAGCATGCGGATTGGTCAATTTCAGAATAAGCTGATGACATCAGAGACAATGATTCTTGAATAGCCAATCGAGATTCAGATTCCTCCTGAAAATACAAGGCTTAGTCAAACATTTTTCATATAAAATATATTTAAATACTAGAAATATTTACTCAATAACTTTTTTGAATGAGTTTGTTCAGAAAGACTTTCTTTATAAATAAAAATTCTTTCATTACAAAGCTGTATCTGCAGAGTTCCAGAATATAATAAAATGAAGGTCACATGCTAAGAAAAAGATAAGTTGATGTTTCAAAGCTTCTTTTTTTCTTTTCTCTATGTAATATACACCTCACCTGACTGATGGCATCAAAGAGTTTCTGTGCCAGTCCTATGTCCTTCTTCACCAGCTGTGGAGAGCGCCTTACAATTTTACCGACAGCGACGTAGGCCAGACTGCGGAGTCTGGAGTCATCCTTGGTCTCTGTGATCAGTTTCATCATTCCAGACAAAAGGACAGAGCTGATTGGCTGAAATTTAGCATCTGGGCAACTGTGAAAAATAGCATCACTCATTTTCATATGCATATCATACATTGTGCATAAGAGAACTAGAGAGTGGAAGGTTCCATGATACAACATACTTTTCTATAAATATTTTCAGGTAAAGGATAGGATTGGAAAAATAATACAAGCTGAATATAATTTTTTCTAAAGTCTTGTATTCATCAGATTGCTGAAACACATACTTAAAGCAAACATGATGGACAAACTGTACAGCTAGGTTCTTCAGTTTTGAATTCGTATTCTGTCCATAAAGGCAGTCAAAAATAACCTACAAAATCAAAATAGTACATGTTAATACATCCCACTATTGCCTAAATAACAATAATTTTAAGACTCAGTACCTTAGAAAAAGATATTACTTTTTAGACGTTACCTGAACACACGAAGGAAACATGCCGGCAGCCTCTCGTGACTTTAGGAAGAATGGAAAAATCTTGAGTCGGATTCGGGTACAGGCTGGAGCCCTCTTCAGATCTGGTTTAGTGGGAGGCTAAATATAACAAAAATTAATTCATATACATGTATCTGATAACAAAACCTTGAGCAATGCATTTCCAATATTTTATCAAACTAAGAATTCCTAAATCAGGTTTTTCCAAGATTTCCTTAAGGATATTTTTCTACTTCATTCAATTTTGAAACTTGCAACATAATCTTCCATTTAAAATGATTTTTTTTAATTACTGTATTCACAAATTATTGTAGACATGCATAAAAGAGCAAACTCACAAGTACATGTACAATCTTTATAGTCATTTTATTAGCAAAATCATAAATTACATACATGTAATTGGAAAAAAAGAATTTGATTTAATCATAGGTTATCTAAATTCTACAGAGGATCATACCTGCCCTTTGACGTCCATAGTTCCTTGGAAAAGACTAAACAATTGTTTCATGATCTCCAAATCATTCCAATCTACTGTTCTACAAAAACATTCAAACCAGGCATGTAATCATATTTCATCTTATCAGTGCAATACTGTAAACCAATTACTACTTGTGAAATATTTATTCATGATAATTTACTATGTTTTGGGATATTTCTAATACATGTAGTTAGTTTACAGTAATTACAGCTCCAGTCACTTATTTACAATATTTTAAATGCATCATAAAATCTCACCCCTGAATTTTCTTTAATTCAAAATCTGCTGCTGTGGCAACACTGCAAATAGAATAAACAGCATTAAAACAAGATTGCTGTAAAGAGTAAGTAAAGAAAAATTCGAAATCACCTTAAACTTTGCTCATTTTTTACACTAAAATCTCAACAAAACTATATTTTCATTGACAATCAAAACTGAAAAAGATCATAAAGAAGGGGATACATGGAACACAAGAAGAATGCAGCATAATACCTGTGGCGTGTGTCAGAAGAAGCGATGGTATAGTGACAGATGACGACATTCTCTGGAAATAGCTCCGCCCCCAGGAACTTAATGATCCCCAGCTTAGACTTCTCCAGGGCTTCCGCTGACATTGGATTGTCCCCCGTTACTCGTCGCAGAGAGTACTCACTCATTGCTGGGGGTACAGTAGGTTTTGGGGTGCTACCTGCTGGAGCACTTGCTGGACGTGAAATTTGACTTAACATGCCCTGGACACTATTGAAATAGAGAAGGAACTTTTGAATGAAATGGTAGTACATGTAAATACATGTAAATTCTATTTATTAAAAAATATTTATCTCTGACTATATTTAAAATCAAAACCAACTCTTCAGGAATTTCTAAATCAAAGTTTTTGGGAAGCATTAGGAAAATTACATCACAGAAAGCTTAATAATTTCATCAACAGAAGTTACCAGCAATTCAATCTGAAGAAAAAGTTCTGGGCATAATCTAACATGTATTAATATTACTTACAAAGATGGGAAAATGACATCCAAATAAAGTGTTTAACTCATTATTTTGTCAAAACAAAAATTTGAAATGCTTGAATTATCTACAAATTTAGCACATCAAGTGTAGCTTTCAATTTTACTATATTCTGTAAGAGAAGATCACTTAAACAGAAATAAAAATATCATTGAATTAGAACCTTTTAGTGTGATTTGTATAAAAGGTCCTTTTAGGATTGAAATTCTGGCCTAAAACTTTAAATTTCTTCAAAACCAAAAAAAAATCTGGATAAATCTCCAGTTTAAACTAACTTGTATGGCAGCAGCAGAACATCGATGAAGTAACTCAGAATGTCAGCCCGAGTTTTCTCATCAATAACAAACATATTCTTCCTCTTCTCAGGTTCAGTTGGCATGGTAACATAACTCAGGGCTGGAGTCACCAAAAGAAGGATGCTAAATACAACAAAATAAGGAAATAAATATGAAGCACAACAAGGTTAATTGATGACACTATCTTTAAAATGATTTGAATGTCATCTGAATAAACCATAGATAAGAATTCAAATATGTCAAAATAAAAAAAGACAAAAGTGGCCCAAATTAATTACTTACCAGTGGTCAACTGAAAATTGATCAGAATTACAAACAAGACGGGTATTACCTGTCCTGCTGTGAATTGGGTTTGCCTTCAAGACATTTGAGAAGCAAGGGGACTAACTCTGCCTGTTTATCGGGAGCCAGTCTGGGGTATCCCATCCTTACGTAGATTATGGAAAAATTCTGTAAAAATGGGTAAACAAAAAAAAAAAACTTAACACATCAGCTGATATGTGTACATCAAAATTGATGAGCAAATGTGTATCTATTGAACTGCCTATTCCAAAATCCATAAAAGATATATTATACAGTTCCACAAATATGTATGTCTTCCCTTACTGTGATGATAGATGTGGCCTGTGGATCCCTGTATTGATTAATCAGCTGCTCCACTGGCAGTAGGACCTTAGGCCGACTCTTTAATCTCTTATTAACATGAACCAGTAACTCCATAACCTAAAACACAATAGAAGATACTGACTTCTATCACTGATCCTATTATTCACTCTAAAAATTTTTTTATCATCAACATATCATTCAATCTCTGACAAAATGATGTGCTGATTCTACAATATATTGGATTATACCTTTTTCCGTACTGCCTCATCCTTGCTATTGAGTTTGAGTAAGACAGCAGGGAGAAATCGATCCAGGCAACTCTCTAGTTGTTCATCAGACTCAGAGGATCCTATTCTCAGAAAAACTCTCTCCACAAGACCTAAAAATATATTTTGCTGTCTTACACACAACTTACAGTACAAATTGTACTGCTTCTTTTTTTTTTTTTAATTATTGATTTCATAAATCTTATATATTCTTTTCTAACTAACTGCTAAATTCCAGAAGAAGGTGTTTCTGATTTCCATATTTTTGTAATAGCAAAATTTGAGACAAATTTTGGACTGAATATCCTTACAAAAAAGGTGAATATTGGAAGAGTAAACAGGTCTGCAATTAGCTGCAGTACCGTAGTGTTATGGTTTTACATTTTAGTCTTTGACTTTATGGTGAACTCAAATGAAACTATAACGTTACAGTAAAGCACTTAAATACTACAAAAGAGTGGCACCTTTGTGTAATACTTTTTCATATTTCATTTGAATTTCCTCTGTCACATGGACATGTATAGATAATTAAATTTCTTCTAGACACACTTATTTTGGTCTATTAGACATATTGTCTCCATTCAGAAGGGTCCGTTTGACCAATGATAACTGTTATAAAAAATGAATCAGTGGGATAAAACTTTATAGATCTATGAGAGATAATCTATCAAATTCCCTTGAATTTTAACAAAATCTTTATTGGAGAATCTTAAAATTGTATGTATAAACAACTTACTTAATTCATCAGGTTCTGACATCTTTTAAATTTCAATTTTTTAAGTAGGTTAGGTAAAATTTTGCCTGCTCTGACAAAGCAAAAGTAGAGATTTCAAAGATTATTGTTAGATCGATCGTCAGTTCAGTCGATACTAGAACTTCTCAAGTTATAATATTTGTTTGAAATTTATAAACTCAAGATTCAATTTTTAAAAATATTTCTATGTAAATTTTTTTCAATTACACATGTGAAACTGTTTCAATGAACGATCATGATGAGAAATCAATACATTTACGAAATATTTTACGAACGCTAAATACATTTACGACAAATATTAACAGAAATATTCATTATTTTGCAAATTAAAAAAGCCTATAAAGTTTACTTCAATATTCTATCTTCGTGTCTATCATATTTTTTTTTTAATTCTTTAATTCTTGGTTTTACGACATTCTCGAAGACTGGCTTATGGCAATGTCAGCTGACTTTCATTTCGATGACCATGAAAATGATTGAATGGCAGACAACAACAAGGAATTAGAATTTAAGGAAGATAATTCCAAGGTTTCTTGTCGCGTAAAGGGACATCAATCACGTCCTGATTTACAAACCATTAATTTACCTCGTTCAACGGGAAGAATAAACGGTAACAGTTGAATATTTACACATTAATCATAACATTTGAACAAAATCAAGTTTCACAAAGTCTGACATGATAAAAACAAATCTTCTTTGTTAAATTTCTTGAACATCCTACGAGTAATGATAATTTTATTTCACAATTAAGTCTATTGACAATGCTTTTTTCTACACCCTGCATAGATAAGAGCATGTAATTTTGTTGATGACACTATAATTTAGAATTAACTCACATGGCAAGCACCAATACTCTCCCAAATGACATTGACAATACTGCTGGGCAGACAACAGAAGGCCCTACACAAAAGAAGACTTTGAAGAGAGTGGCATCATTTTATACTCCATATATGGAGGATCGCCTGAGAAGGAAACTCAAATTCCATTTTATGGGCCCACATGAAAAATTCAAAGCTAAAAGGAAGTGTCCTTGGAAACTTGTTCTGCAGATTTTTAAGGTCTTTCTCGTTACAGCTCAGGTGAGAAATATTTCTATCAAAACAGGTAAATTTCAGCAAAGTTGGTTAATGTACGATTTGTGACTACTGTAAAAGCACAAATATTCGTGGGGGATTAAACTTCGTTTATTTCGTTGTTACCAAAATTTAACGAGATTAAATCCCACACTAAATTTTATATGACTATATATTGAATATGGTTAGTTTTAAAACAGCGAATTTAAATACACATGAAATTATTTTTGATGACAAAACAACAAAATTTTATGCCCACGAAAATTTGTGCTTCTACAATATTTAAGAAGTTAGACATGCTAAAAAAAATTAAACTAGTTTACTCTACTGAATAAAAGAATATAATCTCATGCAACATCGACATGTTTATAGTAAGCAACTTTGGTAATGATATTCCCACTTGCTTGCTATTGATTTTTTTTTTTAGAAACATAATGTCTTGAATATGATGATGAAAAGAAACACATATCATAACAGAAGTTTTTCAAGAAAACATTATCTTACAGCTAATTATGTTTGGAAATGAAAGAGCTTTATTTGTTGAATATGTGGAGTTGAATAATATTGCCATGAAACACATGTACCTGCTAAAATGGGATCCCAGCTTTGAGACAATGCCTTACCCCCCAGCAACAGGGAGATATGCAATCTACAATGCAAATGACCTTATTGATCATGTCAACTTTGCTATGAAACAGGTAATACCGGTACTTTGATATTTCAGGATTAAATTTTTGTTTAAACAATTGGCAAACTTTAGAAACGGACCATTTTTAATTATCAGATTGTAATTTATGTATTAATATAATATCCAAACAATCATGATCGTCAAAAGTTAATATCTAATATGCCTGTTTTAATTTACAGTTCAACCATACAGAGGAACTGACCCTTGGATCACTAAGATTTGCCAACAGAACAAAATACCTGAACATGTGTGTAGAGGAGTATAGGGAGGGAAGGGTGTACGACAATGACACCTATGTATTCGATCCCAAGGTTACCACAGGTATTCATTATATAATGAAAATGAAACCTATGTATTCGATCCCAAGGTTACCACAGGTATTCCATATATAATGACAATGACACCTATGTATTTGACCCCAAGGTTACCACAGATATTCCATATATAATGACAATGACAGCTATGTATTTGATCCCAAACTTACCAATTGTATGCCTTATACTCGGTATAATGACAATGACCTCTATGTATTTGGTCCCAAAGTTACCGGAGGTATTCCAAATATAATGACAATGACATCTATGATTTAATTCCAAGGTTACCACAGGTAATCTTTATATAATGACAATGACACCTATGTTTTTGATAACGGTTACAACAAGCATTTCTATACAATTTACAGGTACATGTACTGTTGTACATCAGTTTTGAAGTTTCTTTTGCATCTTAACATTACATAATACACAGATGAAACAACTTTAAGATAGACTGAATATTTCTATTTCCTTCTGTCCAGTCCTCATATTAATTTTTTTTTTGTAGTTTGTTTTGATCTTGAGCCTGTACCTGTATTTAACAAGACATCAAACAGTACAGAGCTTCAGTACGACCTCCTAGCTATCCTGAAAAACCAGAACAGAACCCTGTATTTTGATAGGTAATTAAGTTTTTTTAAAAATAAACTTTGAAAATTCTTAAAGCATACTGTAAATACTTTATTTTTCATGAGAACATATAATCGTGAAAGGCCTCTACAACGTCATATTGCTAGAATGATAATTTGCAAATGGATGGTTCATCTATAGTTTTAACATTGTTTTTAGCACCATAGAAATAAATGCGAGTGATTTTCTTTTTCACAAGTGGTGCTTTTTGCAAAATGTGCGATAATTAATTCCACGCATATATTTAGGAATTTACAGTAATACCTCTGTAGACATTTAAGGTTCAGTTAATTAAGTTATAGAAGTTTACAATTAAATTCATGACATACTTGTAAATTAGATGTTGGCTTTTTTTCATGATTCCAATGTGTCAGACATAAACTAACAAAGAGTTTGCTTGAAACTATGGTCAAAGAATGTTTATATGGCATAAATCAAAATATTAGAATTATGATTTGGACGAAACCATAATATGATATTCAAACCAGTAGTTTAGCCACACCTCTCTTGAGCCATCTTCTTGTACTGATATTTAATATGTTTAGTGTAATAACTATTTCTCCACATACATATAATTTTCCTTTCTACTTAAACTGAATCTTCATTTCTGTTAATTACTACAACCAATTATTTAGTTATTCATTTTCAGAATTCTGTTGATCACTCTTAAGTTCAAACTGAGGTCGATTCGACTAGCTCTGGAGAGGAAGAGTCATGAACCGGAATGTTTCAAGATCAGTGGCAGGGTAAGTGCTAGTCAGGGGAGACAACATTTCAGTAGAAATGGATCTTACTTCCTTAAAGTTTGTGTCACATTTATATAGTTAAACCTCCCAATTCTGTAGTCTCATATTGTCCAGATTAACAAAGCACCCAGGATAATGAAACAGACCTTAGGTTGATATACATGTAAATTTTCAATTCTGTTACCCAAAAATTGTGTTCCAAAGTTTAGTCATCTGGATACATGAGATTTAATGTTATACATGTACTTCGTTTGTAACTACAGATTCTTAATGTAGACAATATCTTGGCAGATTGTGTTTGATGACAGTAATAAGGACGGTCAGATGGTGGTGGACCTTTTCTCTTCACTGGATGAATTCAAGTGTAGTGGGAGGTTTAAAAATACATGTATGTGTTATAATGTCAAAGTATTAAATCTGATTTTAATTGGCTGTTTATCAAGTTTTTTAAACTTTTAATCATTTTGACAATTATAGATAATTTCAGTATTTTGTGTTTAGAAGATGTGTATTGATGCTCTCCATTGTTCGTTTTTTAGCTGATGATGAGGCGGACAAGCTAGGACAGATGTTTTTTGATATATTTGTTATCATTGTCAGTGTCTTTTCCTCCTTCCTCTGTATAAGGTCCTTGTACAGAACTCACAAACTCAGAGGGGTGAGTCAAAATTTTATTATGTTGATTATGTAAGTAGTTTTTAGCTCACCTGAGCCGAAGGCTCAAGTGAGCTTTTCTGATCACATTTTGTCCGGCGTCCGTCTGTCCGTCCGTCCGTCTGTCTGTCTGTCTGTAAACTTTTCACATTTTTGACTTCTTCTCAAGAACCGCTGGGCCAATTTCAACCAAACTTGCCACAAAGCATCCTTGGGTAAAGGGGATTCAAGTTTGTTCAAACAAAGGGCCACGCCCTTTTCCAAGGGGAGATAATTATGAATTAGAGAAAAATTAATGGCATTTTTAAAAAATCTTCTTCTCAAGAACCACTGGGCCAGGAAAGATGAAACTCATGTGGAATCATCCTCAGGTAGTGTAGATTCAA
>PRKT01000020.1:1610768-1622706 GCA_003671525.1 Saccostrea glomerata | reverse complement strand
AAACTAATGTTTTTGGTCTTCTATGATGACTACATATTATCATATGAGTCTTGAATTATCAATATCTCATAGAAAGGCTTAGAACTTTTAACGTTGTTTGAAAGCAATACTTACATGTATGTATTTCATCTTCTGAGCACAGATTTTGACTGTGGTGTTAAAGAAAGCTTTCCCAGACATGATGAGGTTTATGGTGACGACTATGATGCTGTATCTTGGTTTTATGTTCTGTGGGTGGGCTGTGCTAGGACCTTATCACATCAAAGTAAGCAGCTATGCAGTAATAAAGAGATTATAAGTTTTCTTACAAACCATTCAACTCGGTTTTGAGACTTGTTTTGAACATATTTTATTGACAATATGTCAAAGACTTCCCATTACCAGAGTAACTTGTTACTTTACTATTCTTATAATTTGAATTCTGTTTTTATTTCCAGTTCCGTCACCTGAGTACAGCCTCCGAGTGCCTGTTTTCGCTGGTGAACGGTGACGACATGTTTGTGACGTTTTCTGCCACAGTGACGGAGGACACGTTAGTCTGGTACTACAGCAGGATCTACCTGTATTTATTTGTGTCGCTGTTTATTTATGCTGTCCTGAATCTCTTCATTGCTGTTATCCTCGACACGTATGAAACCATCAAGGTCAGTGATTTGTTAAAATATATTTGATAAAAATCTTTCTAAAAAAATTTTTTTAAACCTCGGAGAGTGAGCTGTTTCATGGCTTGTTATTTTCTAATCCTTATTAGAGTGAATTACTTTATGTATGTTTTGTAGGAGTACTATGAGCAGGGCTTCCCTAAGAGTGAGTTGTTTGAGTTTATTGATGAGTGTGAGGATTCTCCAGACTCCGAGCTCTACAGAGGGGAGGATCGAACATGTTCCTGTGGTGTTTTGTCCCTCCTATGCGGCTTTTGTTGTAAAAAGTAGGTAAAATTTATTCAATGTATTGCCTACTTAAGACATTTATTTTTGCATTTAGACAATCATTTTGTTGCCTTAACAATACAAGCATTGTAAACAAATTAAATACATGGTTAACAATCCCAAAGTGATTATCAGAATTTTTTTTATACATGTACAAGTAGTAGGTTGAGTTTGATATTTCAGACCCATCTAGTTACAGGAAATGGATAGATAATAACAATTCCTGTTTCCATATTTTGAAATACTAGAAGTGAATGATGATAGATTTGATTTTTTTCCAGAAAAAAATCAGGCAGTCCTACAGAGTACACAAGTCTTCTCCACTGACCAGAGTCTGATGATCAGCATATCATTATAAAGGAGGCATGTCAATACTCAATAACCACAGCCCAAGTACAGAGTACTGTCCCACCTTAACCTTCATAGACTGCCAAACAATGCAGCTCAAGTCAAAATCATTCCTAGACTTGGATATGTCAAGCTTTAATTTATTTCCATTGTGATTGCAATATGACTGTTAAACTTCAGATGTTTTGCCAGTATCTTAATTTTTAGCTCACTTGAGCTGAATTCTCAAATGAGCTTTTCTGATCACCCAATGTCCATGGTCTGTCTAGCTGTCTGTCCATCCATAAACTTTTCACATTTTCAACTTCTTTTTCAAGAACCACTGATTTTTTTTTTAACCAAACATGGTAAAAAGCATCCTTGGGTGAAGGGGAGTTAAAATTAATAAAATGAAGGACAAAACCTCCTTCCAAGGGGAGATAATCAAGAAAAAACTGAATAGGGTGGCATATAGGAAATCTTTTTCTCAAAAACTACTGGGTCAGAAAATCTTTAAACTTATTTGGAAGAATCCAAGGATAGTGAAGATTCTTACTTTTCAAAATCATGAACCCCGGGCATAGGTTTGGGCCACAATAGGTATTACAATAGGTATTGCAAGGGGGAGAATCTGGTGAAGAACAACCAAAGTTACTCAGGTGAGCATTGTGGCCCATGGGCCTCTTGTTTTTATGTAGGTTGTAGTGTATGGTGGAAAAATGGTGCTTTTTATTAGTCTGTTCATAAAATGTGCCTAAGGATTATTGTCTACTTGCTTGTTTTATTACATTGTTGTTAGAGCAGTAGATTATGAGATTGAATTTTCAAGTATATTTGGAATCTGTATGCATTTTGAAAGTGTGGTAATTTGTGATAAATGCAGGGTACAAGCCATAATATTTCATCCAGCCTCATATACTAAGTAAAATATTGTACTACTAGCATTTATATATCAGTTAATTCCATTAATTTATTGTCTTTACGGGAATAAGAACTACTATGCATGTCAAAATAATGTTATGTTTTATAGCAAAAGAATTCTGGAAGGTGTCTTTGTTTTTAACCTATTCTGTTTGCTGTGCTTCAGACAAGATTAGATTTTTTGGTTGGGGGATACAGAATTAGAATGAATGTTTTCTATAATTTGCCAATTGTTATTTTACACTGTGTATACTGTAGAATCATCATTTTTCGTGGGAGCCCAATGTTCGTTGATTTCGTGGGTCACCCTTCCCCACAAATTTAGATCCCCATGATCATTTATTTTTTTAACATATTGATTCATTGAACCATTGTATTTACATGTAATCCACGAAATTACGTCCCAACAAACAGGTCAAATTTTGCTAACTAACGAACATTGACCCTAATGAATAAAAATGATTCCACAGTATTTACCATTTTGTCTTTGCATCAAAGATATAGAATAGTCAAAGGCTTTGCATAATTAACATTACTGTATTTGGTTTGTTACACTCAAAATGCTTAGAGTTCATGTCATGAGTTCATGTCATATGTGTTATAGTTGTCAGATTTTTATCACCCACCAAAAGCGATAAGGGGTATTGATTTTTGTCTTTCCTTTCTTCTGCCTTATATCATTTAATCTGTAAAAAGTTAAGTTAATTTCCAAAGAACATTTCTTATAGTACTTTAGTTTTTGCAACGATAAACAAGTCCCTCAGACTTTCAGAAAACCCCATTGATTTGAGGTCATAGGTCAAGGTAAGAAATAATGCAGTAAAACTCCTTTATACAATGCAACGAAGTTACAGGGACCTATGAAATTACTGTACCTGGCTATATTGTAATTTGTTTTACATGTACATGTACATATGTCCGTATAAGGGATTTGTTGAAATCATATAGCTGGGGATCCAAGATAACTTTGCTATACCCGTGAATTTGCAATATCCATGTTTGTACTAAATGAGTTTTACTGTATATATATGCATTGCATTAGATGGCTTTCAGACGTAAATCTAGCTCTTTTTGAGATTTCTCTATGAAAACTTCAGATTATGACCCTGAAGACTGTTATTAACTTTTTGGCCAATAGTGAAATATTTCGATTCAATTACTCAGGTCTTCAACTAAAACATGGTCACTATTGTTTCTGAGGTGAAAAGACCAAGGGTAAAATGACAAATTAGTAGATTGTTACAAATCACAAACTGCTTTCCTTCAACAGAGGACAAAAATTCTCCTAGTTTAGCTTGTTTTCTCAGAAAAAACTTCACATTAACAATTCAAAATCAAATGATATTTTGTATTGATTTATTAAAAAATCATCAATATTCTCCTTATCCTATCTCCATTCCTGATACATGTATAACTTAATCTCAAGACATATTACTTTGTTAATTAGAGTACAAATTTCTTGTAGGAAACAAGTACATGTATATATTTGAAAACACACAAAACATATGATGTTGAGTATTGTTCAAACATTTTTAAGTTTTTAAATTCAAAACATTCTTTTGTTCTCTATAAGCTAATGATTTGGTAGGAAACCATAATTATATTGCAATACAGAGAATTTACAGTGACTTAATTGAAATAGTTTTAGTATGGTATATAAAACATTCACCCTTTGTTAAGACAATGAAATGGCACAAAACTCAATTCAGACTATTCTGGTATTAGACAAACAGATGAATGTGAATTGTTAATCCGAGGCCTGTATCCAATCCTTCACAAAGAATACTAGTACATGTAGTTTGATATTATTGGACAGTCTATCCGATGCCTAAATCAGGATTCCCTTCTCCCGGGAGCTTTTCTTTGTGTTCGTTAGACTTATCCTGGGATAGACAACCCTTAAACGAGTTCAATCGCACATCTATCTCACCGTCCTCCAGCTGAAATGAAAATGTACTCACATCAATCACTGGAATTAAACAGGTGCCCACCTCTAACTTCAGCATACACAATATAGATACATGTATTACTTTTAACATGCAATATTATTTACTAAGGAGTGCAACAGGTCAGAAAACATGTAGTTACAATATGTTTTATCAATATTATTAACTAAGGATTATTTAAGTTCTTTGATATTTTTTGTTACTAAAATCAAATGAATACTCGTTAAAGTGCTATTGCTTGTTCAGATGATACTGAATAAAGATGTACAAAAATAATTTTTTTAGCTTTCTCTTGTATACACCTACTGGGTCGTCTGCGTAGATCTGCTGGTAACAAAAGCTTGACGTACAGTTCCTGACACAAGCCGTCTGCTCTGCTCCAAACTTGGACAAGCATTCTGGTCGTGTTTCACACAGGGCCTTGGCATTCTTATACTTCCTGTCCTATAGAGAGAGAAGCAGTTTTCAGTAAAATATGTTACAGTTTTTGTGGTCTTTTTTTCAGAGTTACCAGTCTATAAAACTTCATTTCAACAGAAAATAAATTTTCAAAAACATTTATGATTTTTTTGACTTCCAAATCATCTTCATACCTATGACTTCAGACAAATATATGCCCCCACCCCCTCTGGAAAACACAGACCCCTGTAAATTGCACATTTTGGGCATTACTGGATCCATAGCAATATGGTCAGATTTCTATATAAGACCATAACGTTACAGTTCTGCGGCTAGTTTTTATAGTTTTAATTATACTGAACACACCATTACTTTTTGGGGGTGTATTTCTAATTACACATGGGGTCTAAATTCGGCCCTATATAAGCAGAGGAAAAACTCTTGTCTGCTCCTTTATAAATGACATACATCTCTCTTTTTCCTGTATGTGTACTGTTTAAACTCGTAATATTTCCTGCTCTCCACAATTTCTGTGACGATTACTACCACGACCAGAAGCAAACAGACGTCCTCCAACCTCATCTGTAACAGAGATTAAATATAGAGATGTAAGTTTTTTGTCATATAAGGATCACTTCATTATCAATAGGTCTGACCTATAGGACCGGGCTTTTTTTTTTTTCTCTACAAAAAGCTGTTGATTTCCGTTCTGATTAATGACATGAGGCCGAATACATATACCAGTTTGTTTTTTCTTAAATCTTTATTTCAGTGAGTAAAGGTAGGAGTAACCCTTTCATTGATTTAATTTCTGAGTTTGTTATCTCCAAATATAATAATTGATATTTGTCTTTACTCCTCATTGAGCATAAGGTAATGTTTACTGTCTCTGAAATTCTATTCTTTATACCTGGGCTATTTATCCATGGATATAATAAAACTTGTCATTAATGTGATTGTGTGCAAATTATATTGGCCTAAATGAAATCCAAGGGAGTATAGTTACTGATATATGTAGCCAAAATTAATGTGATTAAATTCTAAGGAATTATTCCTTAGAATTGAAATTCATCGCAGCTCAATATGCTGCCAAGAATACCTGTATTGAGTAACACATATTGAGTAATGCTTGTCCTCGTAGAAAGTGTGCTTATACTGAGGTTTGTTCCACCTGACTGACAATTGTACATTGGATTGTTACGATTTGATATCTCTTTTATTGTCTCTAATATCAAGAATGGGCATGCAAAAAGGATATATAATAAAAGGAAAATACACAACTCTATAAAAAACTTAAAATAGTATTTGAAAAGGCGAAATTTAAAACTTTGAAAGTTTGGTACCAGGTGGATTCGATCCCCTGACTTTAAAAAGAAAGTTTCAATGGTGTAAAAATCAGCGCTCATATCAATTTAGCTAGTCTGACTATACGAATGAGAGGTATAAATTTGAATCAGATGAACAAAATCAGGTTTCCTTATTTTTTGTAGGTTTTTTTTATGAATTTCGACCCTAGGGCAGGGGTGCCCCTAAAAAAACCCTATATTAAATTATTCCTTTTATCCTAACCTATCAAGTATCAAAATATCACAATTTTATTTAGGGGCAGGCCTGCCCCGAAGGACTTCTATGGCAAAATTCATGCAAAAATCAACGCTTTAACGGACAAAATGGTGTTTCGGCCAACTTTGGAGGTCTATTGTAAAGTTGTAAATAATAAATTTTAGGTATAAAATACAAATTTGAAAAAATTTGACATATACGCTTTAGAAAACAACAAATAAAGATTAATATTTAAATGTTACTTTTTCCGGGAAATAGTTTTCTCCTATAGGTCAATTCTTTTGTCAAAGTGAATACATCCTTTATGCTAAATTTTAATTTGCCAGGTACTGTTGGGGTGGTAGGATTTAACTCCAATGCCGATGTTTACGTCGTACTCAATAGCCAAATAAAATTCACCTACGTTAATTGATATTACATTCGTGTTGTTCACTTTCACATGATCAAAACCAGAGACTTTCAGGAAAACTAAAATCGTAGTCCAACCTTACTTGTTTATCGTTTATCACCGCAATTTCTTAACCGGAAGTACATTTTGAACACTAAAACGTCTACCAGATCGGTGCTAAAATCCGGATAATTTTGTTCATTAATTTTAGATATTTAGAACAATTATGTTCTGATGAATATATGTGAGGTGTGTAGCTAAAAGATACAATTTTGTATGACATTGACTAATGGAAATAGAAAATGAAGGGATAGTGCACTTAATAACTATACACATCTCCGATATGAAAAAAAAATACTGCTGTAGAATTTTGACCATCAGTGTAAACAAGTACATCTGAAAAGATCATGACTTGTAAATTGACATATGCCATATCAGTTTTCTTACCTCCAATATCAGCATTGGGATACACCCTTTGCATTCTTTACATCCGATTGGTTTGTCACCACGGGTACCTACATGGAATAGACAGCAATTTGCAGGCTTGGTTTTATTTACATTTTATTGCACCTTACAAGTTTTGCTGCACTGACCTGTGCAACTATGCCATATTTCTTACATAACATTTCCAATCATGACAAGGAGCACATGGCAGGTGTGACCAGTCGACAGGGGATGTAAACTCCTCCATGGCACCTGATCCCACCTCTGATGTTTTTGTGCATGTTTGCCCTGCTTCTATAAAGTATTGTAAAATGGACTTTTGAGCTTGAAAATGATTGAATACTGTTCGTTATCTCAAGAAATTTAATTTCTTCTGTCATGAAAGAAGCATTTAAGAAAATTTTATTCACATGTTTTGCACATTTACTGTACACATACATGATTTTACTGCAATTTTGTTAAGTTTAATGTAAACAAACAATTAACAAGCTTATGTAGTGAACCTCAAGTTTACTACTTGTAATAAACATATGCATTCATACATGTATTTGAGATGATCAATAAAAATTTAAACGTCCCATATACTTAAGAAAATCCATAGTTTATCAATTCTAATAACATAAATATTACATATCATTCATTTATATATCAATTCAAA
Source organism: Saccostrea glomerata (assembly GCA_003671525.1). Classification (NCBI taxonomy): domain Eukaryota; kingdom Metazoa; phylum Mollusca; class Bivalvia; order Ostreida; family Ostreidae; genus Saccostrea; species Saccostrea glomerata. The sequence continues at coordinate 1,615,131 of PRKT01000020.1, read as the reverse complement.
TTGAAAGATTCCTGATGCATAAAAACAATTCCTATATTCTAGATTTGAACACATTTCAGGTGGTGATTGTGACTGCCTTGGCATACACCTGTGAGAAGGGCCCCTCTTCATTCTAGTCGGGTACGTTTGGCAGTCTGTTGCTTTTTCTTTATCGTTTGATTGTTTTCCTTGTCGGCCGTGCTGCTACCCCCTCCTCCTGTTCTACTGTGTTGTACGTAGCGTGTTACTGTGGAAACGCCATCAACAAACTTTGTTTTATACAATACATTGGCGTTGTTAAACATTCCATCCTTCAGAGAGACCACTATGAACTAAAACACAAAAATAATTCACATGTAAATAAAAGGTAATGAATTACTTTCAACAAAATTATGAATATGGGTCAACCTATATGATATGGCCTCATATTAATTGGGAAAGTATTTGTCAGAGTAACAGAGAGTGTGGTCTGTATACCTGGGAGTGCTTGAAGTGTGATTTGATCATCTGTCCAATATTCTGCGTGTGTGATATATCTAGAGCAGCATCCACCTCATCCAGGATATAGAGAGGGGCGGGCTTAAAAAGCAGCATGGCCAGAATCAGTGACAGTGCTATCAGAGACCTACAAACATACAGAAATCAGTTTTAATATTAAGTCTATTTTTGTCCCCATTTTAAATTTGTTTTTATTCACCATTTTAGTCATGGGGCAATTTCAAAACTATGCAAATTCAAATGAAATCATTATATCCATTGTAAAGCAACTGTGCCTTGGTAAATCTAAAATGGAATGCAATCATTTGCAAGCTTGATGGGTAAATATAATATGAGGTAAAAATAACCCAGTGAAATGCTTTAAATATAGGACTGACCTTTGACCCCCGCTAAGCTCACTGAGCGACTCCTTCCACACATCACCGAACCCGACTCGGACCTCCAACCCATCTAGAGCAGACTGACCCTCAGGGGGAGACAACTTGGCTCGAGCCCCGGGGAGGAGAGTGGAGAATATTGAACTGAAGTCCTAAAAATAAATTACAATTTTGAATTAAAAAGAAAAACATTTTCCTACATATTTATACCATTTGTTGAGTACACAGTTTTCAAATGTCAAGGAAGCTTGGTTTCAAACATTACTTTCCTTAAATCTAACATCTCTCTGTCATCTAACATGTATCTCAGATGTCTATGGAGGAATATTATAGTTAATTTGTTTTAAAGTTTCTGAAGGAATACCAGACCTTGTTGACTTGCTCCCAGGCTTTAGTTAATGCCTCATTCTTTTTCTGGTCCAACTCCTCTATAACAGCGGCTATCTTAGCTTTGTCATTCAGTACTATCTTCCTCTTCTTCATCAAGTCTGTGCACTGTAAAAGTAAATGATTACTTACAAAAATAATAATGATTATTCCATGTTGTTAATAATTTTGATAATGCTGGATCAATGGCTGTTCTGTTCCAAGCACAAACTATTGCATCTCTTAAATAACATATTGTTATCAAAACGAGTCAAGTTTTGAAGTTTCATCCATATGTATATTAAACAGTACCTGTTCCTCAGCCTTGCCTAACATGTTCATGGCCCTCATGTTGACACTTTTTGACAGTTTATCTTTGGATTCCTGTAACTTTCCAATCCTTTTCTCGGCTACTTTTGGATCGTTTGACTGGAAGTCATATGCTGTGTTTGGTTGTCCAAAGTATTTCTTCTCATCAATGATCCAGTCATAGTTTTGCAGTAGACTTTCCACCTGTAATTCAATAAACGCTCATTTAACTTCCACTCCTATAACATTAAGATTGAAGAGAATTCTCTATGGAAAAGGGAAAGGGGAGTAGGGGGATAAGATGGCATTTCTATCCAATATCCACAAGTCAGGCAGAGACAAGAGATTTTTATAAACATATGGCAAAACTTCTTTAATGTAAGAGTTCTGTCTCCTCTGACTTACTACATACAGCTGTACATAACAATGTGATGTGCACTCTTGTTTCACTCTTTGTCATAATTTAATTTCACTTTGTATTGTACATTAGACTATACAGTCACACCTGCTGTTACGGCCACCCTTAATCAGCGGCCACTCCCCATGAGCCAGTTTCAATCCCGCCCATTCATTTTTTCACTATATTTTAACTCATTTAAGCGGCCACCTGTCTAACTCGGCCAGTGGCCAGTGTTTTCAGGTCCCGTTCGCTCAACATGCCTGTTTTCAGCGGCCATTTTGTCTGTTTTGTCACATGACTTCCGTCTGACACGTGACCTCGTATCCTCATACGAAGCCAAACATGAACAGCTGATAATGAGTTAATGACCAATAATTGCACGTGTAATTTGAATTCTGTCAGGATTTAATGATTTAATTAATATGATTAAATGATTTATTGTTAAAAGATGTTTATTGGTGTTCTTAATATACAAAGTAAGTTGTTGAATATTTTCATGATATAAACTCTATGGGCTACATTAATTACAATTTCGCCTGAGGTTATCAAGTCAAGCGGTCAGTCTCACGTTTTTAACCTTTTATGTTATATAAATAAATATATATCTAGAAAAACTAAAAAACTTTACACAGCATCAGGGAAATGCTAAGTTGTTAAAACATTTTATGATTTCCTGTGATGTGAATTTTATGGCTGAAAAAATTAAATTACCAACACACACAAAAAAACGATAACAGATTTCTATCAGAAATGCATGTAAAATGAAATGTAAAAGGGATTTCATTTGACTTAAAATTTCCCAAGTTTTTAAATGTGTTGAAATTGGAATTGGATACGTGTGAAAATAATACACAACCGTGGTCGCAATTTTTTATTCATTGGTTTGAAACCTGGAATAAGTGGCCACCTGTCTTATGTGGCTAATTTGTCATTCTCCCACAAGTGGCCTCTTAAAACAGGTTTGACTGTACTGACCTCTCTGGCAGCTGACTTGGAATCGCTCTGGAACTTTGAGATCTTGTGCTCGAGTTCCTGTATTTTTAACTGAGAGCTGTGTGTTTCCTTCTGTAAGTCCTTCTGTTCCCCGATCCTCTGGGAGATGTCCTTGTTACAGGCCTTCAGCAGGTCCTTCTGTTTGTTTACAGCATCCTGGGCCTCTTTAACTTCAGCCTGCCAGTAATGTCATGGATCAATTAATAACAACTTCATTACATTCCTTAACAAACAATAAAGTAATTACACACAATAAGTCAATTTGGATCTAGACAATCTTCAGTAAGACAGTATATTTTCTCATAATTATAAAGCATCCAAACTACTGACAATTAAAAAAAAAATTATGGCGATTTAGCTTCAAATTTTGTTGTTGAAAAAAAAAGAGTTCGCTAATACTGTAATAATACATTTTTTTGTGGGGTAAAATTTTCATGGTTTGAGAAAAAAAATCTTGGTGCATGGGGATTTGAATTCATGGATGAAGAATTAATGAGTAGTTATGTATTAATGTTTTACATTTCGTGGTGGACATAAATTCCTGGGTCTCCTCATATCTCGAAAACAACAAACATAGGTAATCAGAGATTACAGAGCTCACCTCAACGAATGTTGTCTTTAAGTAAGGGCTATTCCAGAAAAAAACGTATTGGAGGGTTGGACGGCACGTCATATATTTTTGTATGGGTAATGGGGACTGGAGCAATTAAATTTGCATGGGTGGTTGTCCTCATCCGATATATTTTTAGATGGATAGTTGCACTTACCCTCACAAATAATCAACTGCAAAGACTCCCTTCCTTTTCATTTTGTATAAGCCAATAAAATATTGATATTTATTTTAAAAAGAAAAACGTCCTAAACCGTTGAGAAGTGTGTTTACATCGAAAGTGAAAGTAGAATCGAACAACCCGGAAACAAGGGCAGATAATTATAAAAGCACATGAAGGATTGGAACACGATTTCTTTATGTTCTTGTGTTCTTTGTTGCTTCTAGCTCAAGTTTCACTCCAGCAAATTATTCAAACGTGATTACTTGGTAAATTAAATGAAATTAAAAACACTCAGAGAGATCGTTTGATTAAAACCGAAAGTAGAAAAAAACGTATCTGATAATAAACATTTTAGAGCATGACTATGGAGTTTGCAAGTCAAATATATTTAATTTAAACCAAATACGGTGTAAAATACTGTATATACAAGAGGCCCATGGGCCTTATAGGTCACCTGAGCATTATTCAACAACTTTCCAGTGATTGAATTTGATCCATGTTTTAAGCCAGATGCTATAGCATTTACAATTTGGTCATCATAACTATACCCTTAGCAGTTCCTTAGTGTGGTTACTTAATACCCATAGGCAGGGTAGGGGAACAAAAAATGCATTTCAACAAATCAGTAATATTCAGCAATAATCAGTAGTGCCGCTACCACACATGAA
>PRKT01000020.1:1572382-1606993 GCA_003671525.1 Saccostrea glomerata | reverse complement strand
CTTATAGTTACTTGGAAATGAAACCTGCACCAAAAACTTTAACCTGTTTACTCAACCAGAAAATGAAGGTCAGATTCAGCATCCGAAGCAAGCCCTGTAGTGTGCATCCTTAGATGTATCATCCATGCAAGTTTGGTCAACATAGGGCTTATAGTTACTTGGAAATGAAACCTGCACCAAAAACTTTAACTTGTTCACTCAACCGGAAAATGTAGGTCAGATTCAGCATCCTAACAGAGCTGTGGAAAACTTTTTCAGGTAGCCAGTCATTCGGACCGGCAAGAAGACAAAATATGCCGGTCCGAAGTAATTTTTGCCGGTCTGAAATATTAAGTTGCAAAATTGAAAGGAAAAGCATAACATTTATTTTTTTTTATTACACTTTACTTATAATACTTAATAATAACATTCAATCTTCATTTCCAAGTCCACCTCCGTTTTCATTTTTTGCTTTTATAACAATACTACAGATTTCATCACTATTGCTGTTTCCGGCAGATGACAATGATAATTCGATCTGCATAGTAATCATATTTTTTTTAAAACATTATGCATTTGGGAATTATATTTTACCCTGAAAATGAGTCTAAGAAATTCTGTGCATCAATAGTAAAGATACCAACATCATAAACATGATTGACGAAAAAAAACACCGAAATCTAGGACAGTCGAAACGATGGAAGTACTAGATTTACCGCTTTCCTTAATTGTGTTTGAATTTTTTTTTGTCGAAATGTTTTACATACCCAGGTATTTAGCCTGTCTTTTTTTATGTTTTCTACCTAATTCTGTCCCATTTGTAAGTTTAAAAGGTCACGCGAGACAATGCTGGTTTCGCTTTCATTTATAGCCTCAATCTCGTGCAAAGAAAAACTATTGCGCAATCGTATTTAAGGTATGATATTAAGCTGGGAAGTGCGAAGATGATAGGCCCTAAATCAAAATGGAAAAACAAAAACCTTTAACAAAGAAAGAGGTCGGTCATGTGGACCGACATCAATAGTGTTTTTACCGGTCACTGCATTTTTTGCCGGTCTTGCCGGCATGACCGGCAGTTTTCCACAGCTCTGTCCTAAGCAAGCCTGGTAGTATGCATCCTTAGATATATCATCCATGCAAGTTTGGTCAACATAGGGCTTATAGTTACTTGGAAATGAAACCGGCACCAAAAACTTTAACCTGTTCATTCAGCTGTAAAATGTAGGTCAGATTAAGCATCAGAAGCAAGCCCGGTAGTATGCATCGGTAGATATATCATCCATGCAAGTTTGGTCAACATAGGGCTTATAGTTACTTAGAAATGAAACCTGCACCAAAAACTTTAACCTGTTCACTCAACTGGAAAATGTTGGTCAGATTCAGCATCCGAAGCAAGCCTGGTAGTATGCATCCTTAGATATATCATCCATGCAAGTTTGGTCAACATAGGGCATATAGTTACTTGGAAATGAAACCTACACCAAAAACTGCACCAAAAATGTTAACCTGCTCCAAAAACATTAACCTGGTCATTCCTTTGCTGAAATTGCAGCATCTGAAACTTTGACTGGTACAATGAAACACACTAAAACCATCTTCCATCCATGTCTAATCAATATAGGACATAGAAGTACTTAAAACAAAAACTGCTCCAAAAAACTTAACCTTAACCTGGGACGCCGACACCGACGCCGAGGGTATTACATAAGCTCCCCCAACTTCGTTGAGGTGAGCTAAAAATTAAACCCCACGAAAATTTGTGATTTCACGGCATGTTAAGAGAATTTTTTTGCTGACAAATATACTGGTTTTGTGTAGCAATGCATACTACATGTACAGCTCCCTGGCAATCATGATTTACAGTTGCACCTTTATTTTATCATGTACCTTTGTAGCCTGAGATTTCTCACTGACTTCCTTGATCTGTTCATCAAACTGAGCTATTGTCTCCTCTACTGTTTTAAGCTGTTCTTCATTTGTCTCGATCTCTTTCTTCAGTTCCTCTGTCTCCAACTTCAAACTGTCTGTTTCCTGAAAATCATACAATTTCTTCACTCTCAGACCTACAGACAATCCTTGTTATCTCAAACTCAACAGGGCACTGTTAAACTTGAAGATATCAAATAATTCAAAATAACAAGGTTAAAAACATAATGAAAAGTTACTTAGGACTGATAAATCATTGCGACTTATTCGTAGTATTTGGGATATATGTGTTCAAGATGGCAAAGTTCTAAGGTATATTAAGAGCAACTAAAACCAAAACCATCCCCTGTCTGCTTTACCTGGTACTTTTCCTTCATTTTGCGGCTGGACTCCTCCATCTTTTTCTTGGCCTTGGTCACCTGACTCTCCGCTTCCTTCAGCTCCTTCTCCCTGACTGCTTTAGCATTCTTTATTTTATCCTCCAAATCCTTAGCTTTCTTTGACATTTTCTTTTGAGTTTCCTCAGCCTTCTTTAAAATGTCCTCTTGCTCCTCTACAATAATAAACAGCTTTCTTAGCTTGAAAAATGTCACAGATTGCATTAAAGTATAAATTAATTAAATGTTTTGGACTTACTATATGTGTACTTAAAAGCAAGCTTCACATCTTAGCAGCTTATGCACTGACACTGATTATCTAATTTATGAATACAGCTAAACAGCTAAACTTCCCAGACCTGAGTAGCGCTTATTCATGATAACACCAACAATTCCCTACCAAGCCATTGCACTAAATTTTGAACACATCAGTGAAAGTACATGCACAGGTTTAGTATTCTTCAGATATATATGTATTGCATACCTATAGATTTTTTTAGGTTCTCTATTTCCTCCAGTTGTTGATGATGTGAACCTTGTTCAAGACGAGCTTTCACTAGTTCTGCTTCCTGGACTTTTAAGTCATATTTCTGCTTAAATGTGGTGAACCTAAATAGAAGCAATACATTTAGACAACTATTTGGGAGGAGGGGGAGGAATGAAGCATTAACGCCAATTTATAATCACAAGGTATTAAAAACACAAGATTCTGAATATTGTTTTCTTTTTCTCTTTCAACTTGAACTCAAAGATGCAATTTATAATTAGGAGTAGAAAACATTGCATTCATTCTATAATCTTACAGAACTGTATTTGGTGTTATGGACACATATATTTACATATAGTAGTAGTATGTATAAAGTCTAATAGATACTTTATCATTTTCAGTCCTTACTTTTGCATTGATTATATGGATGCAGGATACAATTACTCAGCATACAATACTGAATTCACTATGTAGATCTGACTTACTTTTCAACAACATGTTTGAGTGAGTTGAGCTCTTTCTCCACCTGATGTAGTTTGTCTTGTTTCTCTTTAAGTTTGGACTCCACCTCAGTGAACTCCTGAAGTTTCTCCAGAATAGAGCTGGTCTGGGCTCGAGCACCTGTTAATATCAAGGGATTTTAGGGTCGCATTTAAACCGTTGTCAGGATTTATATATATTCATAAAAGAATACAGGAATAATGATCTTTCCTATGAAAAGACAATAATTATTTCTGTTCCATTTGAATTAAATTTATAAGAAAAGATGTTGAATTTGAAAGAAATTTTCTTTACCTCCTGTCACAGTTCCAGTGGGATCAAACGATTCACCATCCAGCGTCACACACTTCTTCATGATTTTCTCATCAAAGGCCACCTTTTTAGCACTGTTCATGTCAGAACACACAAATACTGACCCAAATACAAACTCCATTGCAGCCTTTAAATCGTTGTTATAATCAATCAAAGACAAAGCAGTGCTTGCATTTTTCTTGCCAACCTATTAAGATATATATATTTTTTTTCAAAATGCAAATATATCTGTGCATGTATATGACACAAATATACACAATATACATGCAAGTATATTTTCACTAGAAAAATCAAGATTTTCAAAAATGTAAGTTGTTTACTATTAATTGAAATTTAAGAATATTTTATATCATTAATGACTAGACGGACCAGATCTTCGGCCCTCCTGGCGACATCAGCTGGTATGCTGCGTGATGAGATCTTGTTGAGGGGTATGATGGTGTACCTCCTCCTCAGCTCTCCCTTCTGTATCAGCTTCTTCCCTGTCACTTCAGTATCCACCACCACATTATACAACTACAATGTACAAGTGAGTTGTAACAAGACATGTCTGAAACACCATATTTGCTGCATATTTCAAGTTGAACCCAGTTTGATCTTAAGCAGGTCATAAACAATGATCTTGATCAAATTTCAAGTTTTGATTTCATGTAAAGCTAATGGGACCCAAAAAAATGCTTCCATACATAAAAGTAAATGCACCGTTTTTCACTAAATTCAAGTGTTGAATAATGGCCCTGCTTCAACAGCAGCGAGTCAGAGGTTCTATAAGGCCATAATAAATTGCTAGATTCTCATTTGAATTTTTTTTAAATCGAGGTGGGCAGGCAGCTTTAATTTCATATTTTTTCAATTTTGCAGATTTTTTATTGACCTGGTCAATCGGTGAAATTTTATCTACAATACCCGAATAAAAGTCATAGTAAAGGTTCAATTATCTCTTACTTCACATCATCACCAATCTTTTTCAACCAATGACCCATGTTTAAGATATATACGCATGTATTACAGCAATTACCATCTTTTCAGCTGTCAAAATCATGTCGACTTTTGCGGGATTGAAAACGAAAGAAGAACGGTAGATGAATACTGATCCCTATCTGACAGAATATTAAGACAAAGAAAAACAGAAATAAAAAAAATTGAGGCAGGGGTATAAAATCGGGGCGGGAGGGGATGAGAATCTAGGAATAATTTTATTATGGCCTAATATGAGACCTTTTAAAATACCTGTACACTGTACAAGATGCCAGGATGTTCCTTACCTTCCCTCCAGCGGATACTTCTAAGGCTGTTGCCTTCTTAACATCCTTGACCTTGATCAATTTGCATACCAGGCCATGAACTTTACTGCGGTCAAAATTTTTCTCAGGGTCTTTGTAATCAAACTGCAGCTGTGGAAATCTTGAAAAAAAAAAAAAAAAAGAAATTATACTAACAAGTAAATACATGTACAGTTTAAGGAAGCAAGCTTGTGATGAATTTTTCATTCCCTGTAGTTATAAAGCATACTATGATCTTATTGGATATGAAAAAACAAGAAATCTGTGAGCCAATGCTCACTTGTAATACCCCCACTCTGATTTGTGTGAAAATGTATCTCACCATATGGCATGTCTCAGAGAAGATTGTGTTAAAATTTCAAGCATCTACGATAAGTAGTTGCTGAGAAAACTGCGACAAAAATTTGTGATGTATGAAACGGACAGATGCACAGACAAACAGGAAGTTGACATCAGATTTAAGCGAAAATGTATCCCACCATATGGCATGTCTCAGAGAAAATTGTGTTAAAATTTCAAGCATCTACAATGAGTAGTTGCTGAGAAAACTGCGACGAAAATTTGTGATGTATGAAACGGACAGACGCACAGACAAACAGGAAGTTGATATCAGATTTAAGCGAAAATGTATCCCACCATATGGCATGCCTAAGAGAAGATTGTGTTAAAATTTCAAGCATCTACAATGAGTAGTTGCTGAGAAAACTGCGACGAAAATTTGTTTCGGACGGACACACAGACAGACAGACGGACGGACAGACACACAAGGGTAAAACAGTATACCCCCCTCTCCTTCGGAGCGGGGGTATAATTAAGTTTCTTAAACCTTGCAAGTCTGTGAGGAATCCTTTAATTACCTGGCCTCTAGTGTTTCCAGCTGTTCTTGTAGTTTATGTACCTCCTGAGACAGAGTTCTACGTTCAGCAGCTAACTCCTCATCCCGGCCTTCCTTAAAACCCAGCTTACTCATCTCAGCCTACAGCAAAATTATTAATCCAAAATTATATTGTCATTTTTATCTTATTTGAGAAACATGCATCGGTGTCCAGATGCCTAAGGTTGTATACTGTTGAGATGAAAAGATACCATATTGCTACTTTTAATGATACTTCATTTACCAGTAATTTTGAAACTACTTGGTATATTATGGATACTGAGTAAGTTTTTAACTGTTAGTGTGTTTGACAACAGTACCTCTAAAGCCTTCATATTTTTCTGAATGTCATCATAAGCACTCTTGTCCTTCTGGTAACCTTGCTCTGTTTTCTTGAGATCTGATTGTTTCTTTTTTATTTCCTGCTGGGCATGTTTCAGTCTAAAAAGAAATAAACAAATTATAATCTTCTCATTACTATTCTATCCAAACTGGATTCTGCAATATGTTATTTTTATTACCTCATCTGAGCTTGTTTAGTTTCTGTTTCTGCCACACTGATTTCATTTTTAGCAGCTGAAGAAAATAAAAAAACATTATTTCATGTTTATATTTTGAAAATTTCATCAATTAAATTCATTTTCTAACTCTTAAAATTGCATTGCTATCTGAGCCATCAATTGAATTTTGAGGGTGATAATAAAGAGCAGTATTACTCAACACAATTACATGAGACCTCACTTACTCATGAGCTGGTCATTGAGAGAGGCGGCCTCCCCATCCGTGTTACTAGACAGACCGGCGCTGACCGCCTGGTAATGTTTCTGGGCCGCATCGTGGGTCTCCTGGTCTACCTTACTCTGGGACTGAAGTCGCTCCAATTCCTCCCCTACTTTACCCATGTCCTTCACCTTGCTGGCCAGGGCTTTCTTATCCTATAACATAAAACAGTGTCCTTTGTTCATTTCTCTAGAAACACCTGTATTCTATCATACTATTATGGTTTGATAATTCACAGCTTTCTAAATAACATTAATTTTTTTTTAATTTAAGTTTTTACCAACGTCTACATTTAAATGATTCAAATATTTAAAAATACTGTATCATGCTCATGTTCACAAATTATAACATAAGGCAGCAGAAACCTACATCCTGGATGTTTTTATTGAGTTCCTTTTTCTTCTTGTTCTCTGCCTTCAGTCCCTCCTTTTTGACATCCACCGCACTCTGAGCCAGGGCCTCTACTTTCTGTTTGTCGGCCAGCGTGGCCTCTAATTTCGCCATGACACTCCCTGACTCCTGGTCTCTCTTATTCTCTAGTTCTCTGATCACTCCATCCAGCTCCTTCACTTTCTCATCAATCTGTAATGAATACAATTTTCTCTCCAGTACTTCAATATCACTGATGTTCATACATGTCATAAAGAGTATGCTTAATACAAATTTGAACTGTTCCTAATATGAGCTAGACATAAAAGCAGTCAGTGCTCCAAGTTGCGACTAAAATGGTCGCATTTGCAACCAAAAAATTGATTTTGCGACTAAAAATGAAAACACACTCGCATTTTCGCGACTGAGAAAATTTGGGCTGGAAACGTCCATTTTTTAAGATCGGGATCGAGATTTTATTTGTAAAGATTCTCTATCAAGAAAATGTTTGAAGGCATATACTTAAATACACTTCACTTTATAAAGCGTCATATGGACTTAGATCACGTAATGTTATTGCAGCATGCTGTACAAAGTTTGATAGAACCAGAGACGTGTATAAATAATGTTCCTGATAGAATGGCATCCAAACTTCGTAAACTTTCTAAGATCCGACCTTGTTATTGAAGCATTTGGTCAATTGCTTGCATATCACAATGAATCATGCTAATAAAGAGTGTTTTGGCGGCATTTATAATGACGATGTAATGGGTTAGGTACATAGTAGTAAGTAAACATGACAAACAGCAGGCAAAGTCCTGTCTCAACAGCTGTCAAGCTTGTATTTTCATTTGATAAAATTCTGTTTCTGTACTCAGATTACTTGTGTTCTTCTGTACAACCATAAGGGTACATGTATTCAATAAAAATATTTCATTCAACCTAGCAAATTTTTATACTAAGTCACAGTAATAAGTAATCTTTGATATAATGAAGACATAATACATATCCTTATTTAAATTATCACGTTTTATTCACAAAATGTATTTTTTTATGGCGAGTGAAATTTTTTATTATGGCGACCCAAAAAAAATTTAGGTCGCCATTTTGCGACCTAAGAGCAAGTGTGACTTGGAGCACTGGCAGTAAGGTGTACACAAAAGCTCACCTCTTTCATTCGAGAATTCAGTTTCTTTATTTGTTCCTGCATTTCTAGCAGTTCTTCAGCACTCTTCTTTTTCTTTTCCTAAAGTGTCATAATCAGTAATCAATCTGCTGATTTTAATTTATCATAAAATAATAATGAGTACGTTATATTTAACAATACAGTTACATAAATATCGAAGTTAATCTATACTATTCAAAAAAGAGCACATTTAAAATTCCTATGAGGATACAGAAAACATGCATAAGTGACTATTTCCACTTATATTTATTAACGCTTGACTTCTACTGTAAACAAACTTTTTTCTGTATATATTGCACATATGCATAGTATTTTTCTTTGTCAGTCTTACCTCTGCACATACAAACTGGTAAGCAATGTACAGCTTGTTTAGGTGCTCCAATTCTCGTATGATTTTCTGATATTCTAGATACGACGATCTCTCCTCTCGTAACTTTGATAATGTTGGCATTATGTCTTCTTTCAAAACCTATATATGAATGAAATCCTCTACAGTTAGAAACACAATCTTTTAAACTGGTTCATCTACATTTTTATGAATCCAAGCAACTGCCTGTTCATTTCTAAATAAGTGTAATAAATAAAAATAAATGCGGGTGTACTGTACCATATCAATTTCTCGAAGTTTTGCATCTTTCTTTTCAATAGTCTTCTGCGCTGCTTCTTTCTTACTTTCATAGAGTCGTGTGCCAGCTGCTTCCTCAATCATTGATAATATCTAAAAGTAAAAATATTTCAATTAAAATAGAACTTTCAAAATAATGATGTGGACAGATATTCTATAATTCTAAACAAGCGTTTGAAACAAACACATCAATTTCAATGCTGGAAATCAGAGGATTATTCAACTTTGAAAAGAATCTATGACTTTGCTTCTGAAAATGACATGAAGTGACATCTGACTTTAATACAACTACTGAAATATGTCTTTGTTTCAGAAACATCTGACTGTATTACTTCTGGTGGCTTCATGTTGAGGACTTTGGTGATCCTTCCTTGCATGATGAGAAAGTGTGGGTTGTTTACATTGAGCTGGACAGACCTAAACAGATCCTGCACTCGGGTGTTGTTGGCATTACTGCCGTTAATCAAGTATTTGTTTCTTCCTCCTATTACAACCTTTATCAAAAATTACAAAATACTGACATTACAGAAATACTGTCTTTGAGTAATAATTACACATAATGTGTTTTATATCATAGTACCACTTTTCATCTTTTTTTTTTCCATAATATGCATGGTTCCAAAAAGATATTCATTTAAACCCATTAAAACAGTATGAGAAGCTATCCTGCACCATGCAATTTCTGATTTTTATTTTCACGTTTACTTTCAATTATTTATATTTTTTAGCATACAATTTTATAATATATACAATAAAAGGTGTTTTTGATAATGATTTTAAAGACCTGTCGTGTAATGGTGATTTCATCGTACTGTTCATAACCCAGAGGACTTTGTTTCTTGTCTGCGTTGTCAAATGTGATGCTGACAGTCGCCTTTGTGACACCAGCCTGTCCATTTTTGTACACAAGCTCCTGGAGGTTTGTTGCCCTAACCTGTAGGAATTTAAAAATCAATTCACTTACTAATTTCGACATTTAATGTGTACCTGTTGAGATATTTCTTTTATTCAATTATTTTTACAAAAATCAACACCCAAATCCAAGATTAACAGTTGATTATCTACATTTGATAAATATGTTCGATAGAAGACCACATATCAAAAAACAATACATCCTAACTTACATGTGACAAGTTGGTGATTCCCAAAAGAAAACAAATGGAATCCAAAATGTTGGATTTCCCACTTCCATTCAATCCTGTGATAGCATTGAAAAGTGGATCGAATCCGATTATTTCTGTTCTCTGTGCATATGACTTAAAGCCATCAATAACCATAGATTTTATATACATTGTTGACAGATATCACCACAAAAATATTACATTGCGCTCGTTGAAGTTGGCTTAAATATGGCGCGCACGATTACGCATGCGCCTTTATGTGCGGTAATGGTTAATGCGTGTGGGTAATATTCGTCTAAACTAAGGGCAATAAAAAATGCGAATATCATTTCGAAATAAAATTATACAATAGGAAAGGTTAGGGTTATCTTTGAAAATTAAGTTTGTTTGTCATCTCCTGTTTTACAAAGGAACTTACGACTAAGACCAAAATTTATTCTGTTTATAACTCTCTTATTTTTATTGAATTGAAAATGGTTTTGAACTTTAAAAAAGGATTGTAGGAAGATATTTTCATGATAGCAATTTTAAAGTCAATCATTTATTGTGCAAATATTACTATCAATCATTAAAGTTTTTGGTCTTAGTCGTAAGTTCTTTTGTAAAACGGACCCCTGATTGATGCGAAAGTCCACTGATTGAGCTCATTTTTGTATGTAAAAAAGAAATTTCAAGTCACAACGCAAAACTGTCCCGAATAGACGCGAAATTCTCGCATAATGCGTAATTATTTGAGTAAAGTAGTGTTACTTATGAAAGTTTGATCTTGACTGACAGATAAGAGACAGAAACACAGACGCGAACTTCCATATGAATTTCAAAATGACATTTCCTCAGAAGATGTCGAGAATAGGATTGATTAGTCTTCAGAATTTTGCATTTTATTTCAAAACCCTATGAATTAATCAAATCATTATTCTTTAAGACAAATTATTGTCTTTTACTTCTTGGTTGAATCCAAGAAATTCTTAAGATTTTTTTTTCAGGAAGACAAGATGTGTTTGTGAAACACTGATATGCCCCCTTATGGCAACAAACAATGTAGCAAAGATTAAAATTTTCTTTAATGCAAATTTAATATATTGGTACCAAAAGTAGGGTATTCTCACTGGAAATACAATTATGAAATATGAAAGTAGGCCAATGTTAAAAATTTTTCATAAGTACTGAAATCTTTAAGGTCAAGGTCATTGGTATCCAATGACAGGTCTTGCCACAACAAATACATATGTAAAGTATGAAAAGTGTGAAAGCACTAGCCCTAACCCTTTAAAAGGAATGGTCAAGGTTATCTTTTTAAAGTAGGTCAAACTCCAAGGTCAAGGTTAAAGGGTCAAAGTTCTTGGTATCCAATGGAGGGTCTTCTCAGAAGGACTACATAGGTGAACTATATGAATTCACTAGCCCTTAGCGTTCAAAAGTTATGGCCAAGGGTTTTTCATAAGTACAAAATCTCCAAGGTCAAGGTCAAAAAGTCAAGGTAATTGGTATTCAATGAAAGGTCTTGCCACATAGAATACATATGTAAAGTATGGAAGCCCTAGCCCCAACCGTTCAGAAGTTATGGCCAAGGTTAATTTTTTTAAAAGTAGGTCAAAGTCCAAGGTCAAGGTCAAAGGGTCAAAAGTCTTGCTATCAAATGAAAGGCTTTGTCACAAGGATTTAATATGTAAAATAGGAAAGCATTAGCCATAACCCTTTAAAAGTTTTGGTCAAGGTTTGCTTTTAAAAGTAGGTCAAACTCCAAGGTAAGGTCAAAGCGTCAAAGTTCTTGGTATCAAATGAAAGATCTTTTCACAAGAATTACATATGTGAAGTATGAAACCCCTATTCCTTACCGTTTAAAAGTTATGGCCAAGGTTAAAGTTTTTTCACAAGTATAAAATTTTCCAAGGTCAAGGTCAAACGTTCAAGGTTGTTGGTATCCAATGAAAGGTCTTGCCACGTAAAATACGAATGTGAAGTATAAATGTCCTGGTTACGAGTGTTCAAAAGATATGGCCAAATTAAAAGTTTGGAATTTTTGTGGGTCAAACTCTTCGGTCAAGGTCAAAATGTCAAATTTGGTGGTACCCAAAGAAAGGTCTTGTCACAAGGAATACACATGTGAAATATGAAAGTCATAGCTCCACTAAATCAAAAGTTATTGGCAAGGATAATGTTTTTGCGATCAAACAATCAAACAGAGAGACGGACAGAAAGACAGCTAGACAGGCAGACAGACAGGTAGACAGACGAACGGACACGACAAAAACTATATACCTCCGAAACTTCATTTACGGGGGCATAAAAATGTGACGGTTAAAGGATTTAAGAGTAAAGACACATTCCGTCTGATTAAGGAAGTTCCATACTTTTACGGATCCGGTTTTAATTTTACACACCAATATAAAATTCTGGTGATGACTTTTCCATTGAAATAAAATCTTTTTGGATGATTGAAAATAATTTAGCAAGTATATATTTGTTTAATAATCATTGAGCATACAACATGATACAAAGCATTTAGGGAAATTAACACTTTACACTCTGTTCATAGGATCTACATTTAGAACATGCACAGAGACAAAAATCTTAATTGCTTTCGTGGACCTAAAGCTTTTATTTATTTTATTTTTTTTTAACAAACTAACTTATTATTCATTCTTATTGATTTTAAGCCTATATCATCTTTTTTAAATTTTGCAAAAAATGATTGTAAAATTTGATATTCCAAAAATAGGGGTATACGTGTTCAAAAGATTACTTTGTTAAAATTTTCTGGTCAATCATAATAAATTATGTGTTTTGTTAACCTGAGATATAATTTTTAATAGTGTTAACGAAAAAAATTGCATATAAACAGTTTATAGTTAAAGATAAAGACATTATGAGATTTTTTCTGAAAGACGTGGACAGATTAAACATGTTTTCCAATAAAGATTTCAAAGCAAACATATATTTTTGAGTTTCATAAGTTTAAGCAGAAATTTGATGTGATTTAGTCAATTTTGGCAAAAGAATTTCTAGAGGTATGTAATTTGAGACAATCATATTGTATGAAAATTAACCTGCAAAGATATGTCTTTTATGGGTATTTTAGTTAGTTTATGATTCAAGGTATTCAAATACAAAAATTATACAAAGCTTTATTTTGAGTTTCTGAATAACGACATTCTAGATAATGACTTAAAACCTAATCATATTTTGTTTTATCTGGTTCTCTCCCCTACCCCCCCCCCCCCCCCCCCCCCCCACCCACACCCCCTCTTTATCATCTCTTAATAAATGAAAAATTCATATATTGAAACAATTTGGTGGGCGATAAAAATTTTTGTTTGTTTGTTTTACGTCTCTTCGAGATTTTTTTAACCGATTTTGAATCGCCACCACTTGGCGGCAGAAGGCGATAAGAAATCAGTGTTTTCACCTACTGCGATACGGGACCTTGGTTAATATGGTTTCATCCTAAATATTTCAGTCCTTCTGTTCCTATAAACAACATTTTTAAAAAATACTAACAGAATTTAATTATTCAATAAAATTTGAAAGCATTCAAGAATGAATCGATTTAATTTTGATCAACTTTTGGTAAACAACAGTATACATTTATTGACTGCGTTCGAGGGCAACGTGCGTTTTGTCGGACCCAAGAACCAAACTGTTGGACTGAGGCCTAATGGCCTTAGGCAGACATTTTGGTTCGAGGGTCGAGAAAACGCATTTTGTCCGATAACTCAGTCAATAAAAGTTTTGTTATACCTTTCATTTTAGGCACGTAGAAACACCCCCACCCAACATTCCTTCAACTATTGAAAAAAAGATTTGTAATGAAAGACACCCCCCACCCCCGAAATAGGATTTTCCCCGAAATAGGAATCGATTTAATTTTGATCAACTTTTGGTAAACAACAGTATACATTTATTGACTGCGTTCGAGGGCAACGTGCGTTTTGTCGGACCCAAGAACCAAACTGTTGGACTGAGGCCTAACGGCCTTAGGCAGACATTTTGGTTCGAGGGTCGAGAAAACGCATTTTGTCCGATAACTCAGTCAATAAAAGTTTTGTTATACCTTTCATTTTAGGCACGTAGAAACACCCCCACCCAACATTCCTTCAACTATTGAAAAAAGATTTGTACTGAAAGACACCCCCCACCCCCGAAATAGGATTTTCGAGTTTGTGAAAAAAAAATTTTTTTTGCTTGTCAACGTTTTCAGGCAAGTAAAAAAAATTCTCTGTCTGCCCCCCCTTTCAAAACGATGCTACTCACTGCATCTTATCTTAATTTTTGACATACATGTCTTTTGTACTGTCTTCCGTGATGTAACATCAGTTCCGTCACTGTTGATCATGAAGACCAACGAATGAAAATGAGAATAGGCTCCGCCCACTCTGTGACGTAAGCGGTTTAACATCTCTCCGACCGGTCCAACATCTCACTCAGCGGTCAAACATCGATTTTTTTTATGCCCACTCACCAAAACATTAGAAATGTTAGACTTTTTCGCATAGATTTGTATAGAAATTTTTTTGAAAGGTATATAACAATCTTTTTTTTTATTTAAAAAACACAACTGTTCCCCCCCCCCCCTTTCCCCCATCGTCGGTACCCCACGGGTGATTCACGTCGATTCTCTCTATCATCACGTTTGAGGAAGCTTGCGGACTCAAAACCCGTGGTTTGCGACGATGCCTTTCCCTTCTCTCAAATAGTAATATAGACATCAAACAAAGGTTTGCTTTATAGCTTTATGATAAATCTATGAATATGTAAAAAATAAATTTTATCCTCAAAAACGGCAGTAGGAAACAGACGGTTTAACATATCAGTGATAAGGAAGTGGAATTTAAATTAACATAAATATGAAAACATTCCTTGGTCGTCTCCCATCTCCCATGGCAAAGCAAACATTTTGTCGGATTTTTATATGCTACACGCATATCATTTTGTTACTATTTTCATTCATTGCAAGTTCTGTTTACTTCCGATTTATTCTGCGTTACATTTTATTTGATTTACAACTGAAATTCATCTAACAGTTTGCAAGCTTAAATGAAGAACATATAGTTTTCATTATCTTAGAACTGAATTTATACATTTCTTGATTAATATACTTCCACTAGATCGTTATTCATGTGAGAGAGACTTGTTGCTAACCACGCTATTGTGTATCGCACCTTGTCAACAATCTTCCATTTATACGTAGAGAGCAGCGCACACGTGCCTTAAGGGTTAGTATTAATCTTTTAATTAGCCTGCCAATAGATAAAAGAAAATGGGTTAAAATACGAACATATTAAGAGAATACCATTATTTTTTTGTTCAGGTATATAGATATGCGATTTGAATCCAGAAGTTATAAATAAATGAGACAATGTTCGAAATATAACTGATAAATAGCAAAATAGATAATTTGTTCTGGTCAATGAGTTAAAAATTATGTTTAAAACAGCATCCGATTTTTTTAAATTATTTCATCTGTATAAAACAACATATCAAGAATGGTTTTTAGAAATTTATTGGAAGTTGAAAGAACTGAATTTTATTTGAATATTTTCACCAGTCTTTAGAATATTCATAAGCATGAAATCATAAAATGTCAGGAGTTTGTTGTACATAAATTTGTTATGAAATACAATTTAAGATTTTGGTAAAATTATTTGCCACCTATACTAAGGATCATTCATATGCTGCGTAAATTGATGCTTTAAAAAAATAAGCATATATGTATTATAAAACTGATTTAAAATCCTTTGTCATCTTCCCATACCCTGGTCATAATGATTTGTGTCACAAAATTGGGATCAAAACAGATTTGGCAAGGGGTAAACAAAGCATTAAGTGGTATTTAAACATTTATGATCGTTGATACTCCAAGGCTTTATTGTGCGGCTATTGTTGTTTATTGATGTGATCAGATCATGTAAACCTAAGTATCTAAAGTTTAACAAGTGAAAAATTAGTTGTACCAAAAATATACCCAATTTTTGGGCATATCTTTTAAAAACAATTTTAAAATGTTATATTACATTTTTTATGCTACAGCTGGCTAGAAATTCAAATTTGAAATATTTTCATTACATTTTGTATTATCAGCACTTTCAATCTAAAAGGTTGATTAAACACTTTATTCATCTGTCTTAACTATGTTTGTGTTTGATTAATCATTTTTTTTTTTAAATTATTAATCTTGACTCTTATTGTTCTGAAAATGATTGTAAAATAAGATATGGTTTGATTTATCTTACAAAATTTTCTTAGCTTTGAAAAAAGAAAAAGAAAAGGTGTGATATGTGAAAACATTGATGACAATATATTGAATTCATCGACAGGTGACAAAATGAGTGCTGCGATGGTCGACAGAAATGCAGACTACCCCTCAACTGATTTTGGTCGGCCCATGTACGACTCCAGACCACAGAATGATTACGGACATCCATCATACGACTATAATCGTCCAACCTACGATTCCTACCAGCAGCCCGGGGACTATAACCGATCGTCCTATGACCCTCCCCGTGCCCAGGAGAGGTATGACCAACCCTCACAGTACCAACGGGCCCCCGATCCACCAGTGGTAAGATTTTCATATTTCTGACTAAATGTTTGGTGTACATGTATTTGTTTTTTTGTGAACAATTAACAGACGTCAGAATTTATTTCTCTTTAACATTAAAAAGACATTTCATAATTATTATCATATATCCAAAGAGACTACATTATTTTAATACTTCTGTATTACAAATTGTAACAATATTTATGAATAATGATCAATATTTTAAACAGTAAGAATATGTTGGGTTTTTTAAAAATAAATTTTGACAAATAAACTCAGGTTTAAAAAAAAAAAAATGAGTGTATCATATACAGACGTACTATATTCAATCTCTGGAACTTTTATCGCAGTAGCATATTTAAAGATTTATAAATTTCACTATTACAAGACTCTGTTTGAAGTTAATGGAATTTGAAATTAACAGATTTATGTAAATATGTAAAAGTTAATTATGAAACTGATCACAGCTAGATAAATATACAATGGAATATTTTGTTAATGATGTTTTAAATGCCAACAGGAGGGGCATAAAATGTTTTATTATCCCACCTAGTCATACAAAGGAAAAGTTGACTGTAATTTTCATAAATGTCAACTTGATCATTAATGGAATAAATAATAAATTCACTGCTTCAAGGAAGAAATATTAAGATACCAGATCTTCACTGCACACTGTATTATGCATATCTCTCTATTCACAGCTTAAAAATCTACAGCCATTAAATGTTTGCTCTCTTGACATATTATAAGAACTATTGATTTTCTGTGCAAGCTGTGTGTTGATTGAATTTTAACGTTTAGATATAATTGAAAAGGAACCTTATGAAGGGGGAGAATGATCACAGAGACTCTTATCAGAGAAAACCAGCTTAAAACACTACAAAGAATTTACAAACAATAACTATTTATAATGTTTAATGTCCATTTAAATTTAGAAAAGTAAACACTTTGTTAACATCAGTTCTTGATTCATTGCTATTGTGTGCAAGATAAAACTTAATAAAAGACCATCGCTAAACATAATCTTGGTTTACTTTTCTCAATCCCAGATTTAAACTTTGGGCACATTTGTATCAACAAAGTTTATCCCCTTTATTTTCATTTTAAAAAAGATGGATTGCCATAGCATTTTAAATATTTCATATTAACAGTATAGGGAGAATTAGAATTTTTTTTTTACATTTTCATAATTTAAATTGCAAAGTAGAATATAATGTTCATGAAATATCTTAAATACCACAAATTAATTGTACTCTTAAATGTTTTATATATTACATAAAATTTTTTATAAAATCTTTGCATAATTGATAAGAGCTGGTGATTTACAGATAACTTCGGGAATAGTCAGTTTAAGTGATGAAAAAGCCAAAGAGCGTAAACATCTGATACAGATGGAAATGCGTAAGGAGTATGAGGACCACATGCGGCGAGTATGTAGCTCCCGGCGCCCCCTATAGGCGGGGACTGACTTCCTAATGCTTCTGTATCTAGTGCATGAACAGTTGACATTTAGTCAGAGCATGAGTAAATTATCTTTGTCTCATTCTAGCGTTAGACTTGTCATTCTCACCTAGGAATGTGATTAAATATATAAATAGATTGTCACATTTTAACAAATTTTAAAGCTTTCTAGAGGAATATTTTAAAAGTTGATTTTTAAGCCACATATTATTTTTTGATTTGATAACATTTCACTTCACAATATCATTATTTTAAGTCATTTATGTCCATGGTAGAGTGTATGTTCATACATTTTTTTCCTTTCATTAAAAATACATGTGACATTTCACTTTTGTTGTTAATGCAATTAGAATGATTTTTTCTTAGTCAAAATTTTTAATAGTTTTTGATTAAGTAAGAATATATGAATTTGTTTGCATGTAAAAGCTTGAATTTTTTATAAACTACAGTGTACATAATTGACTAATATAAATAGGTAGATTATGGTTCGAGGAACGTGTACTGTTTTGGGGTGAAAAGACTCAAGGGGGATGACTTGTCAATTGAATTTTTTTTAGTACACTGCAGAACACTATATAACTTTGTCAGATATCTCTCATTTGCTAGGAAGTATATATCCATAGTTATGTAGAAGCAAATATATGTTAGAAATCAAAAGGAACAAAGAAAAGGTTAGCTTAACACCTTTTTCTCTTAAAAATAGATACCTTTATACGTAAATGGAACAAATTATTCAAGAATTTTTATGAGGCTGTTGTCAATATTAAGATGTGAAGAGGTGAATTCTTTGGGTTTATGAGCATGATCAAGTGTTTTGCTTAAAACTCTAAAGTATTTGATTAAGTGTAGATTGAGAACTAACAGCGAATCTCCAAAAATAGACAATTGTCCTGGGAGTGGATTTTAGTCTACTAAATCTAGATATTTGGGAAAGATTCCCCCTTTCTGAAATGTTGGTGACTGGTTATGTGGTACTTTAGCCTGGACTATCCTGTTTGTTTTTAGCAAAAGCCTGTGTATTATACCACAGGAGGCCCCGAGCAGGGACTACCCATAGGAAACTATGGCCAGACTCGCAAGGTTCTGAACGACGAGCGCCACCGAGACTACAATAAATTTATGAAGGAGGTATACTGGTGCGCTAGTTATACAAAATATCTGTAGTCTTGTAGACTTGCACCATTTGCACATTATACTTTTATCATTTTATTTATTTCAGTTATAAACTTTCTACTAAAGAGTCTTTTTCAGGTCTTCATTAAGGTGTTTTCTACTTTTTGATTTCCTAACAATCAACCATTGGCTAAATATTGTATGTTCTTAAATGTTTGATTAATATATTCTTATCTTTAATTGTGCTAGTTACTATTTGATGCTAGAAATTTCATGTTTCTTTAACTAACAATATTCTCTACCTGAATGAAGGTAATTAATTCAGTGATTTATTTATTTTTGTGTCTTAATAATATTTTTTTCAATAAATTGTCTGATTATTTTTGCACAAATTTCTTTCTTTCAGACAAAACACTGATACTTTCACCTCTTTTCTACACTTTGTTAAGTGTAAATTTCAATGAACCAGACTTAATGTTCAATTGAATCTCAAAAAAGAAAAATATCATTAGGATTTACAAAAGAAATCAATTTATTTAAGTGATTAAAGTTTTTTTTTCCACACATTAGAAAGAGGAGCAAGCGAGCCGACACCGAGATGAGATGTTACAGCAGCGACAAGTGTCGCCGCCACGCCAGCCTCAGGCTGAGATGTACGACCATAACCAGGTGTCACAGACGCTGCGGGAGGAACGGAAAAAAGAGTACAACGATTACCTGGTGAGTGGCTGCGTGAATGTGTGGACTGATATCAATAACCAGAGACTGTAGTGAACTAAGACTTATCCTACATAATAAGAGATTCCTGCATGTGTAATTTAAAAGTAATAAAGGAAATAGGAAAGATTTACACTGATTTTTAGGCACATATTATTTCTCATATCATTTTCTGCATAGGAATTGTAATAAATCAGTTAAAAAATTTTCAGAGATTTGTCTCCCTTTAATAGTGGCCATATCATATGATTTCTCAGAATCACTAATTCAAAGGAAATGCCCGAATAAGAAAGAGAATTTTTTTTAACATTGTTTATAATTACAACAGTAACACAGACATTTAAAAAAACTGGATACAAATGTTTATTAAATGATTTTTCTATAGATTTAACTGTAAGCATATTTTTGAGAGCGTTAAGCATACAAGGATTTTGTTAACAGTCAATATTGATACATTAAGTACATACATGCATGGGTTTAATTGTTAAAAAAAATCAAATATTAAACCAAAATTTATACATTGATTTACCAGTAGCATGCATACACCAAACTGATTCTGTCTGTTAACATACAATAGAAGCACTCACTGTCATGTAGCACTTTTTCCTCCTGTATTTAATTCTGCTATAGTGCTGATCCTGAGCATGCATGCCCTTTCATACTCTGTATAAAAGTAAGAGTGACACTGTTCATTAATAATAAATAATTTCTAAAGGAGAACCCTAGGCAAAGACCCTCCAGGGATGGTCGCCCTTTGGGTACCCCATCAGAGGTAAAGTCATGTGATGGTCATGTGACCAGGTGGAGCCTGAGTGGGGGGCGGGGCTTTTGTCTTAGTGCATCATCACATCATGCTTGGTGTTAGGGAGCTAATTAACATGACGTTAGCTTTGTTTAACCTTGGTTTGTCCTGATAACAGAAACAGAAGGAGGTTCTGGAGCACGAAAACGCTCACCGACCAGTAACGCCCCCTGGTGGCCTGGCTATAGGGGGATACGATGTATATCGCAATCAACTCAAAGCAGATAGAAAGCGTGAATATAGGCAGTCTTTGCTTAAGGTAAAGCAGCAGTATACCCTTCTTCTTCTGTGAGAGATTGGTTATTTAAGTACTGGACTTTATTGCTTATCTTTCTTACTGATTTCAATTGCCTACATTTTTTTTCTCACAAATTTTAAACTCAATCTTTCATTGGCCTACTTGAAATCATTACTAGAATTTTTTCCTCTGTAGTTTAATTCTTTTCTAGAATAAAATCAAAAAAGTGAATAAGACTTTATTTTTAAAATGAATAGCAACAAAATGAGCAATGGTTGCAAAGAGCAAAAGAATTAGAATTGGACACATCCCCCAGCCATGAAGGGCACTTGGATACAGAGCGCCCCCTAGTGGGCTCTCCGCGGAACATAATCATAGATTATAAAAAACTTAAAGAAGAGCTAAGTGCAGAGCGTAAGAATGATTATAATCGACTTTTGGAACAGGTAAATTCCAACCTTAAAATTAGAGAGCTAGGTGTCCACGCCTGATCGTAGTCCTGTGTAGGATAAGAGCTTATAGAATATCTTTACTGAGTAGTGTATTAATAAAGAATAAGAACCAGATACTATAGGACCTGCCAGTACATATATAGAGTAGTCCTATATATATCCACTTTATAGATATAGTGTACCATGTATTCTTTTGTAACAATGTAGCTTTAACCCACTGTCTACAAACTACTCTAGAATTAAAACCATGCAATAAATCAAGTTCACAATGTGTGCATGTTTGTTTAAAAACTCTTATTCAAAGTGTAATATTACACAGGGAGATGTAAATTCATCAAATACCTGTCAAACTGTATAAGTCTAAGTGTTCTAATGGAAAGAATAAAAAAAAAAATGCTCTAAAATCTGCATATACAACACAACTTCTGTGTTTAATAATATTGTATAGAATATAAAATAATTATGGGTGACCTGAAATATAATAATTTGATTTAAGAGAATGATTCAAATATTGAAGAAATTATCATAAGAATATTTGTTACCCTATATTTCATGACTTTCTAAACCACGGGTATCACAAGACAAGTTGTTTTGGGAAGAGAGAACATCTCTCGCTGAAGTCCAAGGTTTGGGTCCCCAGGAAGATAAGAACTGGCACAAAATATGCCACGGCGCCCCGGAATTAAAAAAAAGTTTGACCACTCACATTCTAACTCGCACTGACCACTCATAATGCATGAATATGGCAGTGAATGAACGTACAAGTATTATATTCTGTAGGGTCAACAGAATTAACAAGTTATCATAATGACTAATAGGACAATATATGAAAATGCTAGGAACAATAATTAGAAATATTAATCTATTAGGTACTAGTATTTTGTAAAACATTTTGTATGTACACCTATAACTGTATAGTTGCACTTGTGCTCAATTGAATTGTCGTATGTTAGCTTGTAATATATTAATAGTTTTTGGACTTTCATATATGTACTTTAAAAATATATGAATATAATACATGAATTGTTTTCAGTGTGCCTGTGTTATTAAACTCACGTTTTGGATTGATATTTATTTGTTTGCAGTGAAATAACACTTGTAATACTTGCACAATGTATTAATTTAGAAAGAGGTTAATGGTACCCCTCGAGCCCCTCCCACACCCCCTGTGGGCCTCAATATACCCACGGAAGCCGAGAGACACAGAATAGCCGAGCTCAAGAAGAAGCAATATCGAGAAGAGTTACTGAGGGTATACTCAGATCCTGCTTTATTCAGTATCTATTGAGATCACTCAATATTAGTTGAGTTTTATTCAGTATCAGCGAGTTGCACTCAATATTAGTCGAGTTTTGTTCAGTTTTAGTGAAGTTTCATTAGTCTATTAGTTGAGTTTTTTTCAGTTTCAGTCAAGTTTCATTAAGTCTATTAGTTGAGTTCTATTCAGTTTCAGTCAAGTTTCATTAGTCTATTAGTTGAGTTCTATTCAGTTTCAGTCAAGTTTCATTAGTCTATTAGTTATGTTCTATTCAGTTTCAGTCAAGTTTTTTTCAGTGTATTAGTTGATTTTATTCAGTTTCAAGCAAGTTTTATACAGTATATTAGTTGAGCTTTACTCAATATCAGTTGAGCTTTACTCAATCAGTATCAATTGAGTGTACTCCGAATGAGTCGATCATGCTTTACTCAGTTCTGCCCACTTAGCATCAGTCAGCTGAATTTTACTTCGATTAATTATTAATCTATTTATGAGACTTTGATTTCTTATATATAATATATAGAGATATAATGAAGTTTAAATATTGTCTTGAAAGTATCTAAATTTAGCAGTGATTTCCAATTATGGCAGCCTAAAAAAATATCTTTCAAAGCTAAGATAAATTACAGGGATTGAAATTTGATGTTGCTAAACTGTAGGAAATGAAATGGTCAACATATTCAGCATTTGCATTTCTAAAATCAGCTATATCGTTACTCTGAACTTTTGCTAAGAATATCAGAAATTTGTTAGGCAGCCTTTGAGCAAACAATCCTTTTTTTCATTTCTTTTGCTTTATAATTATAGATAGCCTAAGATTGAAATCTTATTCAAACATGCCACATAAATTTTCAAACTAACTAAAGTAATGCTATTGCTTAGAACTACAATATTTTTCTAATTTGATTACCTGGAAACAGCTTGGATTGCAAAAAATAAATTTCTTAAACTTCCAGCAACAAAAAGAGCAAATACTGAACCGAGCTCAACACCAACTGGAAATTCCAGTGATCGATCGTCGCCAGGCAAATTCTGACCCCCCACCTCCCCTTGATCTGTCCCAGGCCCAGGACCGTCCACCCTCAGGGAGATGGGACCCTGATTCTTACAGACAGTCTAATTTTGGTGCCGTAAAGGTATGCTGTCTTCCACTGACCTTATCAAAGCTGTCTGGACAACTATTTTGGGATCAGACCAAATTTTAGGCCAAATGATTTTTATTTTGATAAAAATTTAGGGTTTAGGAAAAGCTTCTCTGTCCAGTATTCCTTTTTTGGTTGTTTCAGCCCAATATTTCTTGTAATTGTTTATCAAAATTGACAGTAAGGGGATGTTCACTTGAGTTGTGCATGCTGGGTGAATGTTTGGTTGAAGCATCTTTACACTTTTAATTGCATGAGTATGTGTGAACAAAGTTAGAAATCCTTTTCAGACCTCACTGAATTATATATATCTATATAAATAGCATTCCTCACCTATTAAAATGTTCATGTTTTTAATGAAATATCACGTGTAACATGTAATTAAATCAAATGTATAGTTTGAAGAATTAAAATTGCATGCATAAAGATCAAGATTGACACAACAAAATTAACTGTAAATTCAATTGTTTTGTTCCACAGCCATCATTCACACAGAAATATTTAACTGGAAGCGATTAATGAATGAAAAGACATCTCTGATTATGTCTGAGTTCAAAAAATGATAAAAAGTTACAAAACTGACTGGTTTTTTATAACTGCAGAGAGTGACCTCACCGCCACACCAAGCTAACATTGGTCATGATGATTACGGGTCTTACCGCAGACAGACTGAACACGAAGTCCGAAACAAGGAGTACAACGAATTCCTCGCCAAAGTATGTACTATATTTGTTGTACTGTAGTAAATATTGCTATGACCTACCAACAAGTAATGCAATACATATCATATATAGTCCAAGGAAATATGTGGAATTTCTAGCTGGAGATTAAAAGGAAGAATTGGGGGGGGGGGGGTTCTTAGACTTAACTCTTTTGATCTAATGTTCCTCTGTGTGAAAATCAGAAATACTGATAATTAACACAATTACTTTTCATTATAAACTGTGAGGTTTAAACTAATTATTATTTTTTTTTTTTTAGAAACAACATATGGAGGATGAGAAGCGTATGAAATTAGTAGAGCAGCGTCGTCAGGCTCCGGCACCGATAGTCAAGGGAGACTACTACAGCTCTGAACAGTACGACCACAAACGACAGGCACTGAGGGACCAGCAGCATAGGGAGTACCAGAATTACCTCAAAAGGGTAAGTCTCAAGGGACTAACTCTTAACCCTAGTACCTGTAAAAAGTCAGAATTCATGTCCTATAGATATAGCCGAAGTGTCAGAAGGTAGGTATTTGTGATCTTGTAATCTAACTTACCCAAGTAAATGCTTAGTAATCTAAAATGTCCTAAAGGTGACTGTGTTAATGCATGTGAAATTAATTGGTTGAAGTTAAGATAGCATTAATGGTATGACTTAACTAGTAACTTACAAGTGTGACAATTAAATGCTGTCATTGACAGCGTTACGCTTCCTATGCTGCTCTGCATGCTGCCCGCAGATTGTCTAGATCTGCCTACAGCATGTAGTGTTTATAGTGCTGTGAGTTTGGGTGCATGCAGCCCCGTTTGTTTTGGTCTGTAGTGTTAGTAGCTGCATGTTAGGAGCTGTGTGTTCAGGGTATAGGGCCACTAACTGCTGGGTGGACGTTAAACAATTTCTATATATAGCAGCCTGCCACACCTCCAGAGGCATATGGGCTACCCATAGGTCAACAGCATTATACCCCCAAACAAAAATGGATGGAAAGACAGAGAAATATGGAATACAACCAGTTGTTGAGAAAGCAGGTATAAAATTGTCTTCAACTGCTTTAGAAGTGTTTTATTATGTTACTCAAGAATATCATAGGCATTGATTTAAAGTGGTGTATTCATTTGGATGATGCGAAACTCATATAACATGAACAAAATTAGATTCAAGTATATAGAATCAAAGAATCTGAGTCAGAATTAAATTTGGAGAGATGTTTATTGTATTCATTGTCATACATGTGGTAGGCATATGTTGTATGTATCGTATAGGAGAGTTTGTCATAAACTACTTCCGTATTTCTGAAGGATGCGGAGTTGAATCCGATGTGGAAGGGTTATAATACCAGCCTACCTATGGTTGAAAGTGAGCTCAGGTACAATGTGTATCGCAAAATGCAGGAAAAACAGAGAAATAGGGACTACAATTTTCATCTCAAGGTAGCCATATTTATTATGGTAACCATTTGTTGTGCCACACATGGTGGTAGGAAATATAGGTCTCTCATGGTTCTAGCTTGACATTTATTGGTGGTGAAACTTCTATATCTTGTATGGTATTGTTGGACATTGATATATCAAATATCTATTTATACCTACAAAAAAGAACACCATTAGAAATGTATTTTGTAATTTTATTGATTCAGAAGACTCTTTCCGATCAAGAGGTCCATCACAGCAGTATAAAAACAAGTAGTATATATGTACACTAGTGAAGTATTGGTGATGGTAATTGAGAGACTTGTATGGTATAGAGGTAGCCATTATTATGGTTTGTGGTAGCACCAGGCATTAGAAATTCACTCCAGCTCTGTAGTCACAAAGCACTAACTACATGCTTAGTGTAACATTATGGGATGGGTTAGTACAGATTTGACCTTGACCTATGGACAGCCGTTTTGGGGGATGATATAGTTTTGACTGTAGATATTTATATATATAATGTTACAGCATGACCAGCCCGGTAAACGAGCCCCAACACCAGATTACCTTCAGGGTTTACCCCTCAGTCAACGGCAATATGATAACATGCGTAAAATGCAGGAAAAACAACGAAATCAGGAATACAACCAACTGCTGGCAAAGGTATACAGGGGTGTGATGGCACGGTGACTTGACATCTTTTTTTGTGGATTTTGATTGGCTATCTTAATCTTTCCTGGTTTTCATTTGTGGCACTTTGCACATGATCTTGAATGGGCACTGTTATTCTAGCTAATATCTTTACTCTTTTCACAGATGATTAAATTAATAATTATTTTTGCATTGAATAATTTTCAATTCCTTCCAAATTCATTACATATTTTGTTTGCAGATTTTTTTTATCTTCATTCAATAAGTTTCCACACCTTTCTATATGATATCTGTTTTAATCTTCTAAGATATGTGACAATAAGTAAAATTAAAACTGACCAGCCCAGCTGGAGGTCTGACAAGTGTACTAGACAATTACAAACCTGGTCAAGGGCTTTTTAATGCTTTGTAGAATCTGCTGAATAATTAGAAAAGCTTTTTTCGTTTGTTCTGAAGTGATGTGCCTTGTGTTTTGATAAGGAATATGAATATTCAAAAAGTATGAATCACCATTTCTAAGCATATATAAAATACATTTGTATTGAATTTCAACATATATTTAAACCAGATACAAAAATAACAGAGATTTGTCAAACTGCTGTGAAGTTGTACTGTGAAATCACATTTATTTATTTTTTTTGAGGGGGGGGGGGGGGAGGGGGGGGGGTTGTTGTTTTCAAGGTATGAAGAGTGACCCACAAATTCATGTCTCACCGAGAAATTAAAATGTAATATATACATAACTCTACTCAACAATTCTTCATCCAAACCAAATCCCAACGAACCAAGAGTTTTTCTCAAACTTCAATAATCGTCCCCACAAAAAAAAGTGATTTTACAGTATTTACTAGGATTTGTGATATTTCCCCGTTTTCTAAAAATTACTCATGATTGATTGAGTATTTTGATCTAAAAACGAAAAAATGAAATTCCAAATATTTTTTTAATCTGAATAAAAATCCAACAATAGGGCACATTAGAAATCAAGTGATTTCCAACAGTTGCAAATCTCTGTTTTTTTTATGTCTCTTTTTAATATAGGATTAATTAACATCTTTATTAATTGATTTCAATGTTCTGATAAATTATAATTTGAATTTATTTCTCGGTGTATTTTTTCTGCATTAATCAACAGTTTTCTTAATTCTATACTATGCATTTACCACACTTATTATGCATCTATACTTACTGATAAAAAGAATTCAACTTGCCATGCAAAGTGTTCCTAAAGATCTCAGTTAATATAATAGATTTATATCTTTAATATTAATTCAATAATGTATGGTATTACAATATTTTTGTTTTTAGAAATTAGACTGTGGTAAATGGCAGTATCTGTCTTTTCTTTAATTTAATATTTCACTAATTCAACTTATCAATGATGCATATTTTAACAGATTTAAAATTTAATGGGCTCATGTAAGTTGTATGCACAAAGGTTGTGGGGGTAACCAAAAAAGGATATATTAATACACAATTCATGAATTGCAGCATGTTTTAACAAAAACTGAAAACAATATGTATGGAGTGCATACACATTATGATTTTCTCTGATCATATTGATTTTTACTCAAGTATGATTTATGATTCTTTCAATTCATGATCCGGAAAATGCATGACCATGAATTTTGGGAAAGTAAAAATTAGATGATATTTATAAACTTGGATTAAACAGTTTATTAAAAAGGAACAAAAACTATTATTTTTTGAAAAAGGAACATCACCAGCCTCATGCTTGTCATGATTGTATGAATGCACTGGCTGTTTTTTTTTATAAAAGTTATTGCGATTAGGAAAAAATTAGTCTATAAAAAGAGAAAGAGGGGAGGGGGGGGGAGACATATTTGTAATGAAATTAGAATTAATTCAAACAAGTGAAGCAGAAGGAATGTTCTTTTTTTCTGATTTTTTTAGAAAGGTTTTGACAGACACCAGCCACCCGAGACAAATCGTCGGCCAGAGCTGGGGATGAGGAGCGAGTTCCAGGACCAGGTGAGTACATTTTTGTCACCATAGAAACCATTCCTCATGTTCAACGGAACATATAAATACATGTTCATCTGTCCAACCCCCTCCTCTCCTCCACTAGAGTTCTCTGTTGACATTTAAATCTGCTTGCTGCTTCAGACTTGTCTGGAAAAAAATTATTTACATGTAATACTTAATTAATCAGATTTAAATAAAAAAAAAAAAAAAAATTAAACCATCCATTTTTGCTTTTATTTCTAGAAAATCATAATTGTCATTCATCTAGTGAAGATTTCTTTCACTTATTTTTCAAATGATTTTTTTGGATGCATATCTTTGTTTGGCAAATAAATACAGGCTAAAATAGAGAAGGTTTCGTACAAAATATTCATTTTGAGTCACTCTTTGCTTCCTTTAAATAGTTCCAAGACCCTCTGGCAAACAGGGGCACTCGCTCCTCCGAGATGGAACAATATATGAGTCGTGTTGACAATCAGGCTCGATTTAATCTGAATTCACATATACAGGTATTATCTCTACTCTGGGCCATCCAACATGTCTTGCAGAGCATCTGACTTACTGTAAATGACTAAATCTACTTTTTTCCATGTGGATTTTTAGCTCATGTCAGTTAACTCTCACATTTTCCATGGATTTGTCTCAGCATTATAACATAAAGTGCAACTTAAGATTTACAATGGATAACTAAGAAATCCACTGAATTTTCTACAGTACCTACAGTGGATAGAATGAAAATTGTGAATCCACTTAAATGGAAAAAAGTATGTTTACAGTATTAACGATCCCAGCCTATGACAATTATACATATATAAAACTCAAACTAATTCAGCTTCTCTGGTAGAAGTTTGTCTATCATCCTTAGTCATTTTGTCATATCTTAGACTTAACAATATATACAGTGTTTGCCACAAAGCATACCTTGCTTAACAAGTAACACAAATGATGTGTTCTAAAGGGAGGTCTTTGCTTAAGAATCAAATTATAAAAATAGGTGGTTCATTAAAATCTTCTTTAGAACCATTACATAAGAAAACAAAATAATTTCTATGTTATGTCATTATATCTCATGGTCCTGTGCACACATAGTATGGATTTGGGGGGTGGGGTGGGGGTAGAAAACATGATACCCCGGGTACGTGTATCTAACCACAAACCAATGGGAGGTTTTTTTCATCACATGTTTTACACTTAGCTTTGAGCCTTCAGCTGAGGTGAGCTAAACAGGAGAGTGGCGATGCGAGTCGGGTGAACATTATATGTGGCTAATAGTTTTCCCTCTTTTCCTCCCAGTCCCCCCTCCCATGTTTAGAGGCTCTGCAATATGTTGAGATAGTCTGGTTTACTGGGTTTGAAATTCTCCTTATGTTTGATATGTTTAAGATCACCTGGATTTGTTAGTTATTTAGATTTCTGTGGTGGTTGCCATGCACATTTTTATTTTTTCCCAAGTTCTTTGATTTCTTTCTGTTGGTTCCTTGTCTTTTGTTTTAAATGTTGGTATATATAGTTACCTGTATTTGTTAATTGATACTTATTTATTTAATCTAAAATCAGATATGCAACCTTTTAACAAATATTTTCGAAACATTATAACATTTATTGAAATGATAATTTAAATAAATTTTTTCAATAAATAAATTTATCATTCAAATATCACAAATTTTTATAAAATATGCTCAAGTTCAAGACATTGTTTTTGGAGAATTAATTTGTTTAATTAAGTTTACACTGTTTCAAATGTTTCACAACTTAAAAATTAGTTATGAATTAGATGAGTGTATTATTCACGGTGTGGACTCCGGGTTCCAATGCTTTTATTCTGGAGATTCACTGCTGGGTTTTTAGCCACACATTGAAATATTGGTGCTGAACAGGACTTCTTGAACATATAGTCCTTCACCTTGACCTGTATTTGTTGGTTGTTATGTGGTGGCTGATGTAGATAGGGAGGGTTTCTATGGGGTTTGGGTCCATTTTCTGTTCGTCTCTAAATGTGAATTTTATGGTAGATCGCCCCTCAGGCAGTGTCCAGTGATTATACTCGGACCCACAGTGGCAAGCTCCAATCTTACGGATTGACGACGGAGACACATGATCAGGTGAGGGGACCTTGATCTAAATTCACAGTCTTGTCATACTGATTTTGACCTTGACCTGAATTTCTCAATTTTGTCATCCTGACCTAGTAAATCAAAATTTTTGTATATATTGTTGCATGATTGTATAGTTTAAAAGCCCAGCTATAAAAAGACAAGAAATGTTGGATCAGGTAATGCTACGATTTTCATTTTCGCCTTGGTTGTTGGGTAATAATTGTTTGCAGTAAGTGTGATTTGCATTGGAGACAAGTGGCAGTTGAGGTTAGCTTGTTGATATTTCAGTTTATCCATTTCACCTCTTTACAGAGAAATGAATTGTTTGTGTTGGACTCTATGTTTTTACCAATGGTTGATATGAGACAAAGTCTTATTTTACAGTAATAGAAAGCCTTGAAGCTATGGTACATTTTTCTAATTAAAAATATAGTTAAATACGTTTAAAAATTTTGTTTTAAACCCCATTGATCTCTGCTTCTAATGCCCTTAGATTCAGGCAGAGTTATTTATGGTTAATGTGGGTTTTAATGGATTTTTTGTTTAATTCAGTTATAATCAAGAATTGCTTTATATCAAGTGTAAATGAAATAAATAATGTTCATCATATAGTCTATCTAGTACATGTAGTGGATTTTTTCTGATGTTTATTGGAATGTAGAGTATTTTTTACTCATATGCAACATATGCGAAGTCCCAGTGGTGCTGAAAATGCAGCAATTTAGCAGCACAGAGTGCCAATTATGTATTGCACTTACTAGTATATGATTATATTTCTGTACAAAGCACTTACTGAGTAGTCCATTTTTCAGGCCTGAGTAATTCCTGACCCTGAAGCAATAGAAGAGCTTTAATCAAACTCTGTTTTTGTGTCCTAGTGTCCACTCTGTGTGTTGTTTGTTAGTGGTCAGTTGTATGTGTGTTTGTGTGTATTCTATTGTGAATGGGTTTCTCCCTAACAGGAGCCAGCGGGCAGGCAGTCCCAGAAGAACGTGCCTGTGGGGTCCCTGATAACAGGAGACAGGGTGGACTACCCAAGTAGTGCTAATGTCAAATTTAACAATGAACGTCGCAGGGAGTACAATGAATACATCAAGGTACATTGCTGTTGTAGACTAACCAACCACTAATCCGATAGTTCCAATCTAACCCTTGACCACCAGAACATGACATATGACCTCAATCACTAAAGTGGTTTACTTGTTGTAGCTCACAGTAATACTTGTTAGTAAATGTAATCTTTCTACACTCTGAGTAATTTATATGAATTTCTATTTCACCTCAAGTATATTTTTGTTAGTTTTAACATGTGTAGCCTAGCTATGAATCCCATCCCCACATTTACAAAATACATTTAGTTGATAGATCTTAGGTAGAGTGCTAGCTGGAGTTTGAATGAGGTTTAGTCTTAGAATTATTATCACGTCAGAATGGTAAGTTCTGTACATTGATGCATCTGGTTGGTAAAATGAACAGGTATCTTTCATAAGTAGGTAATATGAAATGGTTAATTTTTCATAACATAAAGTCACACATTGTTCTCAGCCCCAAGATCTTAAGAACATCCACAGAAAGAGAGAGGAGGCAATATCTAAGATAGAATCTGATGGCATAGACCTGGACAAAGTCCGAATCTTCCCCCAGGGAGAATACCAAAACAAACAAAAACAATTACAGGAAGAATGGAGAAAAAACTTCCGCGATTTCGCTGCTAAGGTTGGTCAGACGAGTTACCATATGGTAATCGTCCAGTAGATAAAAAAGAGCTCTAATATGAACATTCATTTGAAATGTTCCCCCAGATAACTAAAATAACACTGATCACTTAATACTAAACAGAAGCATGAAATTGTAAAGAAGGAGCTGGAAGAACGAGAGAGGGAGATAGCCAAGTATTACCAGAAGGAGATAGATAACCCCCACATCCTGCCGGTCGGGGAGTACAAGGACAGACAGAAGGTGCTCCAGAGGCAGTGGCGAGAGGAGTGTCGCGATTACTACTCAGGGGTAATTCTACGTGGTCTAATCCATCCGACAGAGATTTGGGGCTGACACTAACACAGGCTTGAAGTGAGATGTCTAATAACGAAAAAGATCCTACCAGCTTATTTAACTTTTGTGAAAATGTATTGCTTTACATGCTTCAACAAGAATGCATGATCATGCTACAAAATATTAATGGAAATTTTCCTATGGTTGATGTACAAAACAGTCATGAAATATCAGACTGCCCAGAAGTTCATGTGGAATTAACAGAATCTGCAAGGCATTTAACAAGAAAGCTTAAAGTTTGCAGTGGTGCATGTACCAATATAACAGTATGATAGAAAGTGAGCTAACACAAGGTTGAGCTGCTGTGTAAATTGAGAATGGTATAAAAGACATGGATAGAATGTTACCTTGTCTTTGTACAGCACCCGGTAGTTCAGAAGTCAAAGGAAATTTGGAAAGAGGATGAACCGGTTCACACCATTCCACAGTCCGGGGAGTACAAAGGTCGACGAGAGAGGCTGAATAACGCACTACGAGAGGAGTTCAAAGAATATCAGAGTCAGGTACTCTCCTCCAATCAAAACTCTTACATCTGCTGATACCATAGCAACTGCTCAATCTTAATCAAACAAGGTCATGTGACTTCCATGATACACCTAATTTCATTAATTTCATTTCAGGCCTGGTTTATAAAACATCCCTTGTAAATGGTATAATTTAATTGATTGCAATATGCATGACACTCTTTTGCATTTTATTTCAGCAATGATATTCCTTTTAGCACCAATTCTGATCAGTTTTCATGGTTACTCTTTTTCTTACTGGGTTCTCTCCCCTGTTTAAATGATCTATTCTGACTTTCTGTTTTTTGTGCATGTTTCTGCACAGAACTTTTTCTGATCTTCAGATTTGTATTAATTTATGAAGAGCTTGCCAGACTCTGATCATCAAATTACCATCATATTAATTATTTACTTGACAACTATTTCATTATCAAATAACTCTCAACTGGAATGCAGTATCATCTTCTAATTTTGAAATTTAAATAAAATTTTATTTAAAAAAAAAAGGGGGGGGTGTTATTATCACAAGGAGCTCATAAATTAACTCATATACAACAAATAACAAAAAATAACAAAATAATGATAACATTTAACCAAAAAAAGAATTCTAGATTGAACATGATAAATTAAAATTTTCCGAAATTGTCATCCATGCCTTTGACATTATTAACTAGAAACCTCCCCCTAAAGAACGTGTTAAGGTGTTTGGGCAGCAAGGGGCGGTCTTGTTTGATCCACTGTATAATAAGGACACGAAGGAGCGAGTTCGAGAGGAGAGGTCCAAAGATTTCCAGGATTTCCTGGAGGTAACATAAGACACTGTGTACGATTGGCTGGATGGTGGCGGGATCCCCCTTTTAAAACCAATCATATTTCATGCTTCATGTAATAAAATTGCCTCTTATTCTGTCTATTACTTAGCTTTTATATAGTTGTTTTTCATTGCATAATTATATTGTCTTTTATCATAATTAATGTGTTGGGATTCATAATAAATTATATGGATGTATAGTTTAATGATATGTTGATTTCTTTGTTTTCCCCCCTTTTTTATAACATTAAGGTTCAGCGTTTTTATATGTAATATTAAATGTCTCTGGTATGTGAAATTTTGTGTCACATGTCATTTCTGTATAGATTTGATAACTACAAGCTTTTATTAAACTTCATGTGTTTATTGGGAATTTGGTTAAATGATTTTATATCATATGATTGAATCTTCAAATGATATTTTTCATATGAACTCATTAAAACATTTGCTAGCATGCTAAAAGTGCCTGAATGATTCATTTTACCAATAAAAGTATATTTGCATGTTTTTAGCTCACCTGAGCCGAAGGCTCAAGTGAGCTTTTCTGATCACATTTTGTCCGTCGTCCGTCCGTCCGTCTGTCCGTCTGTCTGTCTGTCCGTCCGTCCGTCCGTCTGTAAACTTTTCACATTTTCGACTTCTTCTCAAGAACCACAGGGCCAATTTTGACCAAACTTGGTACAAAGCATCCTTGGGTAAAGGGGATTTTAAATTGTTAAAATTAAGGGACATATCCCCTCGCAAGGGGAGATAATCAAGAAAAGACAAAAATAGGGTGGGGTCATTAAAAAATCTTCTTCTCAAGAACCACTGGGCCAGAAAAGCTGAAACTTATGTGGAAGCATCCT
>PRKT01000020.1:1518029-1552328 GCA_003671525.1 Saccostrea glomerata | reverse complement strand
TTACAGACAGATAAACTTAGATTATCATTCGTAAACTATAGTTAACAACCGTTAAATATAGTTTTACAGATGAAAACTATACTTAACGAATCGTTAACTATACTTAACGAATCGTTAACTATAGTTAACGGTTTGTAAACTATAGTTTACAGTCGATAAACCTAGTTTATCAAATGTGAAACTAGGTTTATCTCATTTTTGTGAATTTGGCGTGCCATATATGTTCATACATTATTAATATTTTTATTGAAGATGTAATCTAGACTTAAAAAAATATTAAAAAGTCGTGATTTACATTCACAATAAAACATTTTACAACACTTTATTATCAGCATAATTACACATGTTTATGAGTAATGTTGTTTCAACTATAATATAAATTATTTATCCGTTCAAAAATCTATCAAAAAAAAAAACTTTTTTGGCAAACTTCGTCCGAGAAACGTGATAGATTGACAATAAATCAAAAGCATCTTTACGAAAAAATAATAGACTCATCTACACATCTCACCCCCCGATAGTGACTCCAGTGAAATAGGAATGAACAATATTATGGACAGATTACTATAGTTATGATACTGGAACATTTTACAAATTTAAAATCTTTTTTAATGTTCTATTAATATAATATTTAATTACATGCAATTAAAGGGGACAATCAAAGATACATTAACTTTAGTTAAAACTTGGTTGATGGCATATAGTTACCGAATATTTTTTTCATTATCTAAAAAACTAGTGTAAAAATGGATATTTTTTGAGGATTTTATTGAAACATTATCCATTTCAAATAACAAAAAATTATCCAGGACCTACATACAGCACGTAGCATCGTTTTTAAAACGTTAATGGGGAGGGGATGGGAGTTGTAGTGAGTACAGTTAATATGGTGATCAAAATATTCAGCAAAAAAGACAAATGCAGAAAGTTGAAGTCAGTCTAAAATTACACAGCTTTATTTATACAGAAAACACAAAAATGCAATAAAAACGGTAGGGTTGACCCCCCCCCCCCCAACCCTCACTTCTTTAAAAAATCTTCCCAACTTGTATTCAAAATTCTAATTTAAAAATTTCTAGTTTATGCCACCTTTTGCGGAAAAAGTCAGCATCTTCGATGGATTTAACTACCTTTCTAATTTCCTTCATAATACAGTATGCTGTTTAAGAATTTTCACGATTTCCGGCATATCATATAATTATGTACATGTATATGAATAAGTATTATATCGTATACGTATAAAATAATAATTCTTTTAACTCTCTATGATTAAAACGCATGCCTTTTTCTCCAATGTGTATAGACTAAGCACTTACGCCTACTCACGAGTAGGCCTAGATTTAAACCCAAATTTAGTCTCGGCCAAGTCTCCGCCTTTTTGTGAAACGCAACTTAGTCCGATTCTCGGGTTTAGTCACTGATTTAGTCCAGACTAAGCTTACGACTGGTCGTAGGCCTTTTTGAGAAACGAGCCCCTGGTGTTTTGTTTCCATGGTTACACGGAAAAAAAGAAAATGATCAAATTTTCTTATGTTGTTGGTGTTGTGGTGTTGCAAGGTCCTAGGGATGTATGTCACAAATACGGATCCAGTGCCGGGGTGCCGGTCACCCCCCCCCCCTTCCCGTTTGAAGATTCTGTACATGTACACTAATGTTTATAAAATTTATATATCCACTATCCTAAAATCAAGGAAAAAACAGCTTTCATTTG
Source organism: Saccostrea glomerata (assembly GCA_003671525.1). NCBI lineage: Eukaryota > Metazoa > Mollusca > Bivalvia > Ostreida > Ostreidae > Saccostrea > Saccostrea glomerata. Next base: position 1,550,617 of record PRKT01000020.1, on the reverse strand, counting down.
TGGACCCCCACTAGTCCCACGCCCTAAACCCAATGGGGACTTCAGTGCAGCCTTGGACCCTCTGCCTTCTACTGCCCCCACCCCACACCCAACCCCACCCCAAACCCACCCCATAACAAAATTGCTTACCTTGGACCCTCTGCCTTCTACTGCCCCCACCCCCAACCCAAACCCACCCCATAACAAAATTGCTTGATCGACTTTCTTGAATTTTCCTGATTTTTTTCTCTCAAGATAAGGAGCACTAGCCCAATTTCAGAAAAGTAAACAGATAGCTAATGAAACATGCAAATTTATGCTGAGGTCAGAAAATCTAGTCGGTACTGGTATTCTAAATAGTGTACGAAGTAGAAATCAGATTTTGCAAATATAAAAAAACAAACATTTTTTTTTATTAAATTCAAACATTTGGAAATTAATGTATTCTTTGAAATCGGGAGTATAGTACATATGTACAAGCACTAGCCCAATTTCAGAAAAGTAAACAGATAGCTAATGAAACATGCAAATTTATGCTGAGGTCAGAAAATCTAGTCGGTACTGGTATTCTAAATAGTGCACGAAGTAGAAATCAGATTTTGCAAATATAAAAAAAACAAACATTTTTTTTTTTCAAATTCAAACATTTGGAAATTAATGTATTCCCAAACAAAAATTTTTTTTAACAAATCGTGCCAAAACCATATAGAAATCATATCAAACTCGCAAATTCACGATTCTGTACTATGATTTAGGCATGATCCATTTAATGGATCATACGCAAATCATAGATGACAAATAAGGAAGTATGATCCTGACGTGGTTTGTTTCTGGGCTATGAGTCTGCTATGATTTTCTTGCGATTCTGGCATGTGCCATTAACTTAGAAAGAAAGGGACATGAGTTTGAAATGATCTGTTAACTTAAAATGCTAAAAGTTTGTGATCCTGACAACAATTTTGCAAAGCCTAGCCAATGAAATTCATTTTTAATATTTACAATGCAGTCATCATTATTTTCTGTCCTTTTTTGGAGACATGCTTGAAGAATACAATTATCACTACTTAAAAAGAAAAAAAAACAATATTTAAGGATTTTCTTTTCCCTGACCAGTTCAAGAGGAAATTCACCTAATTCACAATATATTACCATAATGTTATATGTATTCTGAAAAGGGTACATAGTGCGGGGTGCAGATATAATCATGTTTTGTTGTAAAATTTTTAGTGTATTGATGTATACGGGTATACCTATTGAATACATCAAATCCATCCTTTTAAGTAATACTATATATCATTGTAAGTTAAAAAAAACAGTTTGATTAATCTTTTGAAATTAATGTTTTTGAAATTAAAAAAAAAAATACCACACAAAATTAAAGGGAATTTGTACACTTTGATTGATTGATTGTGTATATTGTTAAACGTCCCTCTCTCTCGAGAATTTTTCACTCACATGGACACGCCACCACTTGCCGGTGGAGAGCTGGAAATTTTGTCATATACATGTACTTGGCACTGAGGGCCATTGAGCAGGGGGGAATCTTTTTTCGTGCCTGTATCTACTGCGACACGGGACCTTGGTTTATACGATCTCATCCGAAGTACCAGTCTCCACGTCCCACAGTGGGATTCGAACCCTGGACGTAAGGATTGACTCCTTTGCGACTCTTGAGCAGACGCTTTAACCACTGCGCCACGCAGGCGACTGTAGACTTCGAAAGATGTATGTTGATTTTCGAAATCCATTGCTTGGTAAAAATATATCATCTCATGCAAAGTGATCAAAAATATGAACGCTAGGGATAGAAATTTACAGTACAAAATTTTAGGCTATAATTTTTTTTGTCCTACATTTATATGGCAACTATTGACTTTGGACAATTGCAGGTACTTTTTCTGTATTTGTCCTGCTTAGGGCATTGATTCCCTATTGACGTATTGTAGTTTTATTATACCCAATTTGGACCATTGTTTCAAACAAGGGATGTAGCAACAGGGGGCCCAAGGGGTGGGGGCTGCCCCCCCTCCCCCCAGTTTTTTTGAACGTAACTTATCACTGTAGAAAATGTTTATTAGAATACACCCCCAACTTTACAGTTAAAGTTAAGGGAAATAAAGGAAATGTATTATTGCATTAAAATAAAATTTGGTGCTAGCTGAAGGTGTGCTTTTATTGTAAAAAAAAATTAAATAAAAATATCATATATCAATTATACAAACAATGATATTTCAATAAATATTTTCTAAACACCGGGAGCAAGCCCCTGTGCACCAAGATTCATTTTTTAACTTCATAAAAAGATTGCTAATGAGGAAAACTTAGTGTGGTAAAAATTGTAAATCATGCTAGTTTGAACATCTAACCGTCTAAGCAAGCTACTCTAAGTATATGTACAGTGATACATAGAGATTGTGTCTGTCACTGTCTGACCTGACATATGGCTACATTGTCTCTTATCAATGTGTCTTTACATATATATAATGTAATATTTTCTTTGCGAAATGTACCGGGGTCGGAGGAGAGTCAAGACAGAGGCCCCCTCAGGTGTCACAATTTTCAAAGCAGAGGAATCTCGGTTAAATGCATGAAAGCCAAAAAATGGAAAGAAAAAAGCACAGGGGCTTGCTCCCGGCGTGTAATAATTACTTATTTAAAAATCATTTAAGAGAGTAATCCAAGGGAAGTAATTGGGAAGCAAAAATGCTTCAAAATGCAGAAAAAATTCATATTCATTTTTAAAATTCTTTTATGCATATCATTTGCTCATGAATTTTTATTTAAAATGTTTAATATAATAAAATGTTGACCTTTTTTCTATGCTTAATTTGTAAATGATTGTATTTTTTGTCTTAAGCATTTAAAAACAGCAAAATTTACCATATTTTGATATTTTCGAGTACCTAGCATGACCACTAACAAGTGTGAAATTAAAATTGAACCGTAAACATTGTTGTTTGAATCTCTAGCATTGGTTTACAAAAATTATACACAAATTTATTTAATCTCCTTTCATTTCTGGACTTCTTCATGAAAAGAGCAGATTTTCATGATTTACAGAAATGAGAAAGTCTGTATCCCGTTTCCATGGCAACGGTAAACCGAGGATATAATTAAAAAATACTTCTACATTTCACAATCAATCACACATTTGTTTATAATTATTACAGAAAAAAATTCAAATCTGTAAGTATGCGTTGCCAACCAATTTTGATAATTACGGAGAATTGGTCTTAAAATGCTTATGTACAGAGACTTTAGAGAATAACTTTAGCTCCTTGTAATATATAATTTTATTAACGATATAAGCTCAGTAATATTGCTATACATTAATTAAGATCAAAAATTACTATTGTTAAAGTTCAACACTATTTTTTGATATTTACCAAATCATCATTACTAGACGAAAATAATCAAATCTGTGAATGAGTGCATGTCAAAAGTGGATTTATTTTCTTTGTTGCTATGGGGAATTTTCTGTTACTATGGTGATTAGTATATGCAAAATATTCCTGGATTCATGAAGAAGTCTCAGAAATATGTTTTTACTTTAAAAATTGATTTTGGTATCCACCGTTAAGATTTAATTCCATAAATAACTCGCATATTTGACAATTTGTCTCTTTCTCTTAATCAAAACATCCATTTTTGTTGCTAGGCAACCGATTGTAAATATTAAAAAACACACGTTTTTGAATTTAAATTCCAAAAAGGATATTCCTCTGCCTTTATGTAAAATATACCATACTCTTGTATTGTGCAAGAAGTTTGAGATATATGGCCTTGAAAATTGCCCAAATTAACAAAAATGCTGAATCAGCAAAAAATGCAAAACATACTTATCTTCTATTGCCCGTAAAAGAAATATCTTAAAATAAATATTGTATGTATTACATGGTTTTATCACTTGAAATGTTTATCTCTATGAAAACATTATTTAAGAACCCCTCTGATAATATTCACATTCAATTTCAAGCCTCTAAGTTTAGCGATATATTTGTCCATAAACATGGAAAATTGACCGGTTGCTAGGGAAAATTTTTTTGGCCATGTTTCCATAGTAACCAGGACCCAAAATAATTTTCATTTTACATACGTGGTTCATAGAGTAAGAGAAACCTATGTGTGTATAATCATCGAATTCTGAGAACCCTCATGATTCACCTTTTGTCTGATTCTTACAGAGACCTGTACTTAAGAATGATCCCCACCCAAAAAAAAAAACCAAGCCCCATATTTATTATATCTCTCCCCCAAAGAAACCCTTTTCCCGGGGAAATCTTCCCCTTCTTGTACCATTTAGAATGATATCCGTCTCTCTATATATACTCCTGTTATTTGATTCGCTTTCAGTGAAATACATACTCTTTAAATAGTACCTCCGTCTCTCTATATATACTCCTGTTATTTGATTCGCGAATCAAATTAGTTCTGGGCTTTACTTGCGTTGCTATTTACTCCTGTTATGTGATTCGCTTCATGGTAAAATACAAAGGCTTTAAATACCCTTGTCGAACAATATATACTCCTGTTATTTGATTCGCTTCAGTGGGTAAAATAGTTGCAAACAATTTGAACATTACGAACCCAGCATTGAAACTGTTGTAAGCGATATGAAAATCTGAGAATGTCGGGAGTATAAAAGTGACCTGGGATGAATTTGACGTTAACGTCAACAACGTCAAACTTATTGACTTCGCGAAGTCAATAACAGGATAATGCCGTGAAATGTCAACTTTTTATTAGGACACACCGAAATGTCAACTTTTTATTTAGACACTGGAATTTGGAGTTCTCTGATCTGACACACTGACATTATGGTAGATATCTTTTTTATATAAATATATAACTTAATTACACCAATGCATGTTAAAAATATCTTTCTTCCCTTTTTAACTCACCAATAAAGGAGAACGCAAAAAGCAACACAAACCAATTCAAGTTGGATGCTGCCATCTTTGAGTCATGTGATTAAAATATCATGTGACATATTTAATATTCAAAACCAATATCGAGTAAGTGGATCCGGATTGCTTGCTTATATATTTTTTTTGGTGTGCATTATGTTAAAAAAACAGTTTAAAAATCAATTTATAAATCTCGTTAAGAATAAAAAGTGGGGGAAAATGAAAATATTAAAAAAGACTTGAATAAATATGATTTGAAGAATTTCTAAATACCAAGAACAAATCTTTTTTGGACTCTGAGAAAGTTATGGGAGAGGAAACAAATGTGACTGAACAGACCAGATTGATATTTGAACCCAGGCCTCTGAATCTCCAGTCAGGTGCTCTACCAATTGAGGTATCTGGCTACTGGCAATCAAACTTTTGTGCCTGTCACACCCAATACCTATTGTCCCTAAAATTTATCTTATTTTACGCTTTAAAAAAATTAAAACACACTTGTCCGTATATAGTGGAGTGACAAGACCATCAAAATTTTGATTTTAATGTACCACCCTACCCTACGGCTGATTTGTACTTTTTTGGTCAGATTTATTATCAAGCAATAATATTTGCCCGGTCGTAGAAAATTCTATGGTCAAACTTTAAAATAAAAGGAGATCAAAGATCAATAAATGAAATCTGACCATAATATTGTACATATAAAGAAAAGTTCAAGGAATTCGTGAAAATAATGTATATTTGTATAGGAATTTTATTAATTCGGTGAATATATTGATTTCATGGAAAAGGAACGAAAAAATGAATAAGAATGCCCGTTTGTCTGTCTGTGAAATAAAAGGTTTGTTTTATAGTATTTTATTCAAAATTAAAAGGTTTAACGCTAATGTACCTTATTCTTTAGGTACAATCACGTAATATTTAGTAATCATCCTTGCTCTCACACTGAATTTCGGTACTCCAGTCTCATCCAAAGGACAGACAACAGAATATTTAATATTATTCATTTCTCTGTCTAAAAAGGTCAATTTTTATCAATGAATGTTGTCTATGATTAGAAAATTTACGTTTAATTTGGTGAACTTTTGAATAAGCGTTTACTCATAAATTAAGAAGGTTACATTGCAGAGATTTTGGGGTTTTGAAAATTTTAAACACGTTTTGGTGTCAAAGCTGCAATTTTTTGAAAAGGGGTGAAGAGTTAAATTAATGACGTAATACGTTTGCTAGAGCTGTTATTTCTATTCATTGGTTTTCATGTACACGTACATTTATATCCTTATTGTTAACTTTTCAAGAATATATTTCATTTGAAAACTATAAAAGTAAAAACTTTGTAAAAGAGCTACACTGTTAAACTTTAGTGAATTGCTTTTACGGTTCCGTTTGATTCATCTCTTCCTTTCTGGTACGTCTTTTCAAAAGAAAACAAGTACTGTAAGCAAAAATATGATACCCCCCCCCCCCTCATTAAGGATTATAGTGACAAAGTTCAATTTTTGGCAGTATCTACATGTAAATGAGGAAATGTGTAAACAAGATATGTATCCCTTATTTTGAATAATGGCAACGTCCATGTTTTTTCTGTAGAAAACACTAAATATGATTCCGAAGGAAAGATGAAATAGTTTCTGTAAAGTGATGGATAGTCTTTAAGATGTAAACTAAAATCGTTTTTCTCTTTCTGTTTCATACTTGCGTTAATCTGTATTGCTTGTGAAGTAGAAAGGCAATATCCAATCATGCAAGATACATGTACCTTGTTCAAACAAGAATGTTAAGGAAAAGTAACATGTTTGTCCTTTACGTATTTTTTTTAAATTGAAAAAAAGGAAAATTACTTTCAAATGCTCATTAATTTAAATTCAAACTGAATATTAACGTTATCTTATTAATAATGGAAGCCAATTTAATATATTTAACAATATTTTGATCGATGGAGTCACTGTCATGGACATAAAGGGACTCTATAATCCGTTCCCAGTCACACAAAACATTTTAGATCAAGTAGAATACAAGACTTAGTGTGAGGATGTCTTTAGAAAAGTGCGGTTTATTTGATAGAAATCAGTCATATAAATCTTCCTAACGCTTAAGTAAACATTCGTTATTAATATTGCATGAAATAATTATTGTATTGAATATTTTTTGTTGAAATTAACGCAGTTTCTATAACAAAACATAAGCTGTTTTTTTTTAAGGGGGGTGGGGGCAAATAATATTCCTGATTAATTTTGCATTGTAAATTTAAATACCTGTAGCTATCATATCACTCACAAATTAGTATTTTTGATAATTAATAGTTAATCTTTGAAAAAGAATATTATTAGCAAGTAAAATAAACGACTTAAATACCCCCCCCCCCCTCTTTTCACTTTCATCGCAAGTTTAAAAAAAAAATTTGACTTGAGAAAACTCTACGACCGGGCGAAAATGTATGAGGAGGGATGTCTCTTTTATAAAATATAACTTTCAGCCGTAGGGTATGCCGGTCCATTAAACTCGAAAACTAAGCATCTTTTTCTAGGATTGTCACTCCACTACCACTAATCCAGGCTCTGTCTTTTTCACTTGCTTCTATAACCAAGATTAGAATCCTGGTCCTGGCACCATATGAGATGGGAAGGGAGAAAAATGTAGCTGTCAGATGGGATTGATTGCCAGATAGTTTTTGAATAGCTAAAATTGGTAGAACAAAGGACTGGGCTAGGTTTAGGCCTCCAAAATCACAATAATCGGGGATCAAATATTCTATAGGATGCATATATCATATAGGCCTAATACAAATCAATTGAGTAAGATTACTAGAAATACTTCTTGCATCAATTAAAACAAAGACAGACAGTTTTATCCATCAAAATTGTAGCTCTAAGTACATCGAGCTATGTAGTTCAGATACAATCTTAAACACAGCCCTGGTATAATGCATACCTTGGTGCTTCATTCAGGTAAGTTTGCTTCCCCAAAAAAACCTTTGTACATATAATCTTGGATTATATACATTATATACATGTATATATCTTGAAAATACTCGGGAGGGTACTACATATGTCGATTGATATATCCTTTCAATGCATTCCACTGGGGTGAGCTTAGAAAAGAAATTCAGGAATCTCCTAATGTTTATAAATAATTTTATTTATAAATACCCATATGATCAGTCATAATGTGAAATAATATGAAGTTTTCCCAACAATCAAACAGTAAATGAGAATTCAATGAGAACAGATATCACAATGTCATAAGATGACCTAATTAATGTCACATGATTGTCACATGACATCACTTGTTCAAGTCTGATTATGCTAGATTTAGAGGTCACTTAGATTGGTGGAATTTTTTAGAAGAGTCTTTAGCATGGTCAAGTAACAACTGGCACGGCGTGAATTGTTCTCCGTAGAGTTGTTCATACCGCTTCATCCTGTCCACTAACTGTCCAGCACCATGAAGGTCTACGTAGCGGAAGGGACCTGGAAATAATTAACAAATTACATGATGACAAACAATCTTTCCAATGCATTGAATATGAAAATTTACTTTTCAAGGAACATTAAAATGTAAACAGAAATAAAATACAATGGAGGATTATGATTTTATGATGCCTACCTCCAAAAAATGGTGGGAAACCAAGTCCGAATACGGCTCCAATATCACCCTCCACCTGATAAAAAAATAATTCTTTGAGTGCTAAAGAATAAAGAGTCTCTCAATAATTCTACAGTACAATGTATTGCAGATTAAACTGTATGGCCTTTTTAAGAGTGGGGGTGTCACAGATTTGGCTGATTGGGGTCTGCAAGGTTCTACCATTAAATTTTACTTATCTGATTATGCTAAAACCTATTTTATTTATTGAGGAGCATTTTTATTGTGAACATAACATTCCCTTAGAAACCGAATACGCATTACAAGCATCGAGCCAAAGAATTTCTAAAACAAAACTTCAGTGATTATGTGTTTGTCAGACAGGATTAGAAGTCCATTATCAGACTAATTTAGCAATATTAGATTATAGTAAACGTTAGTGCTACTACTGGTCTTGTGTAACTTACAGGTGTTGTGAGAATTCCCTCCTGGAAACACATCACAGCTTCATTGACAAATCGTGAGAAAAGTCTGTATTGGTAGTCCTCTGTTGTATTTCTGTAAAATTACAAAATACAAACTTACATGTAAGTATAGACTTAAAAGAGGCAAAAGTATAATACTGTGGAATGGCCTCAGTTAGACAGGAAGAGGCTATGTCAGTGATTCATGATTTCCCCAACTTACGCCTCTGTTGGAGCTAGTCGATGTCTGTTAAGGATTGCTAGGGCCTCCATGTTTTCTGTTTTTCCCTTCTTTTTGCCTTTACTTGGATCATACACAAAGCATCCTTTACCTGATTTCCTACCTGTAAACAAACAGAAACACCTGTGTATCAGTTTTAATGCACAAATATTTACCCCGATATGTCTTTCATTGTCAGTACCACTAACCCTCATTTTATCTATAAGAAACAATCAGTACAAACCTAAAAGCCCAGCTGCTACCATTTCTTTCAGGACGGCAGGATCACCTCCTCCAAAGCGACTGCCGAAGGCCTTCCCAAGATCCTCGGCCACGTGAGCCGCCACATCAATGCCCACTTCATCCGCCAGTGTCGCCATTCCTACTGGCCAGCCAAAACCTGTGGTCACCTTGTCCAGCTCCTGCGGGCTTACACCCTCCTACAAATATTTATATACATGTACAACTGATTAATTTTAAAGTACACTCTTGGTCTTTTCATTGGAAGTGTTAGTCCTAACTTTGACAACTTGAACCCATATTCAATCGTTTATCTGATTCTTTATACCGGGTAACCTTTCTTACAAATAAAGGTAAACTATTTCATAATGCCTAATATTTGTAAACAGAAAGTATGCACTCATAAAGTTCTTGGTTCATTTCAATATCAATATTTCAAATTTCTGTGTAACCAGACATCCCATCCTACTGACCTGTAGGAGTCTAACAGCCTCAGCCAACATGGGAGCCAAGATTCTGGTAGTGTAGAAGCCTGGACCATCACCAACAATGATGACTAATTTCCCCTGACGGAGCCCCACATCAACAGCATTGGCTAAAAATAGAAGGAATTCAATCTTAAGATGGTCAGGTACAATTCATTAAAAGAGATCTGTTGAATAATTGTAAAATAATGCTGCTTATGTTTATGTATATTTATTCATATGAAATATATATGTAATTGACAATCAAATAGGCATAAACTTCTTAATTTAAAAATATCTTTATACATCAAAGTAAGAATGAGGAAAATGAATTTTATTGTTCTAAATTACTACATAACTGTTTTTTGTTATTCTTTTTGAAAATACTAGTATCACAATGATTTTCAGTCTCTAAATTCATTTATTTGATAAATATAGAGACCTATACAATGTACTATAATCTCTTTTGAGTCTACAGATTTTACAAACGAATTTCTTGCATCAACTTACCAATAGTGTCTTTTGAGGTCTCAGGTGTGGTGATGATTTCCAAGAGTTGCATTTTCTCTACAGGTGAAAAGTAGTGCATTCCAATGACCTAGTTATCAAAGGAAGAGATATACATTTCACTGGGATGTCATTTTAAAAGAATCTTTACAAAATCAACAGGTGGAGTAATTTGGTATACATGTATAATCGTTTATAACCTTTTCTGGTCGTTGACTGGCCTTGGCAATCTGAGCTATAGGTAATGCTGATGTGTTGGAGGCAAAAACACAGTGCTCTGGGATATACTGAAAAAGAGAAGATTGAAGCTGATAGACTCTGGTTCTTTTATATTTATTTTACAATCACCTGATTCTGACTCCTTGGTCAGTATTAACATTCAACACTAACCTGTTCTACTTCCTTGATGATTCTGACCCCTAGATAATTATCAAGGTTCTACTCTCACCTTTTCCACCTACTTGATGACGACCACTTGATATTCAGATTCTGACTCCTTGGTTATTATTTAAGGTTCTACACTCACCTGTTCTACTTCCTTGATGACGTGATGCTTGATATTCAGATCTTCAAACACTGCCTCAATGACCATATCACATTTATGGAAGTCATCGTAAGTTAATGTGGCATCCAGATTAGAATAAAACAAGTCTCTCTCAAAACTAAAAGATAAAAAACATCACTCTGCAAATGAACTCAAAACTTCAACATCTTCTAATTCAAAATTCAGTCACCTTTTTCTATAAGGTACTGTAAGTACAGTGCTGTGTACAGCCAAAAAAACCTCCAATTCTGCACTGTTGCTGGAAAACTAAATTCCCAAGAGACTGAATGAGGACTACAACTCACGTGGTCATCTTCTTTTTCTTGACATCAGTCTGCAGACCTTTGAAGATTTGTTCTTCACCTCTGGCCAGTCCAGAGAGAGACATGTCCTTCAGATAGACATGCATATTCTTGTCTATTGAGACATGAGCAATGCCAGCTCCCATCAGACCTGCTCCAAGGACTCCAATTGATCTTAAAATCAAAGTTTTTCATAAATCATCATGAGATTAAAACATTAAAATCTCATGTAAAATAAGATGACAATAAAAATAATTGTCTAGATTTTGGGGATATAGGTATAAATTACATACAGTAGGGCACATTTTAAATTGCATTCAATGTACATGTAAATTTAATCCGTATTTCCCCTAAACATAGAGAATAATTTTGTGGGTTTTTTTCTATTCATTTTAAACCATCAAAAATATTTCTCATGTAAATTGTATTTAACCCAACACACTCGTAATAAGTGGGAAAAAACCCATTTTGACTTACTTGGAGGGACGGCTCGGTGCACCAAACTTATTCTTTTTACAGGCTGTTGTTCCGTAATATAAACCAATCAGAGCTTTGGATTCACTAGTCATTGCCAGCTCCCCGAAAGCCTATAGTGAAAACAGTGTAATCTTAACATATCTCTTTGCTTTAACAACTGTACAAATGTCCAGACTACATTGTTGCTAATTACAATAAAATTGTAACAAACAAATGTATCAGAATGATCTGCACCTGATCTGAATCTTCAATAACAATGAGGTGACAAATGAAATTACATGTACACTTTGTATTCTAATTTACTAACATAATTGGTTTGGCACACGGTATCCAATTATTCAAGTAGATAAATTTTTACCTTTGCCTCCATTTCATATCCTGTGGCTGGATTTTCTAAGCCATTTTTCACAACATCGATGATTTTTAGAGGGGCGGGATACAGTCCCTTTGTTTTCTTATTGACTGCCTGCTTAGCTTTGTCGAAAAAATAATTCCTCCCTGCAGGTATACCTAACACCAGATCTATGGCCTCTACAATGATAACATCATTTTAAATCATCAAAATATCAATTTGTAAGATTTTATGCAGATAATAATATACAATGTACATTTACTTTTTAATCTAGCAAGTGAATAACTTGAACAGATGATAATCAGTTCTAGATACTGTCTATCCTATTTATCGTTTTATCCCCAACCCCTAATTCTTAAGAAACACTCTCCCAACCTTTTCCCCCATTACTTTCCTAAATTAAACTCCTTACTTTCCATGAACTTTTTCTTTCTTGGAACTCTTGGAGTTTTTGACACTGCCAGCCTCCTGAAATTTACATACAAAGATTTAATTCTGTTATATGTTATTTACTGTATCCAGAGAATACATGGTCCCAATCATATCCAAAATCGTTGATATTTTTTTTGTAAATGTTAAATCCTGGAAATGTAAAGTTTTACGTACTTGGCCTCTCCAATGGCGACCTCCTCCAGATAGGCTAGAGTCCTGACTTCTGGGTCATCAATTCCTGGCCCTACAAACACAGAGAAAGATCTTAAACTTACATGTACTTTAACAAGGTGAATCTTGAGAAATATATTTTTTTCTTTTTTTAGCTAAGTAACAAACAACTCACCTAATGGGTCCACCAGGTGATCTACAAGTCCTAGTTTCTTGGCTTTGTCTGCTTTTATGTTTTTCCCAGTCAACACCATGTCTAGAGCAGTTTGCATTGGAACCTGCATTAGAAGTTAAATTAAGAGCAATGTACCAATACAAATACCTATTGAAAGATAAAGTTTTTTTCTCTCTGAATGAAAAACTTTTCCTGTGTTGGTCCAATATGTTTTTGGCAAGTTCTGCTCTAAAACTTTTTTTGAAAGTTTCAGGTAAAATACTAATCACTAAAAATATAAAGAAACTCTCCTCTGATGACCAATACTGACCAGTTTTGGGAGTCGCTGAGTTCCCCCTGCTCCTGGTAAGAGCCCTAACATCACTTCTGGTGTAGCTAGTGCTGTCTTCTTGTTCTTCACAGCAATTCTGTACTGACATGCCAAGGCCACCTGAGAAAAGTATAAAATTTATCAGCAAACCCAGAGCAGACAGGATAAGGGAAGATGTATTAAATCTGTATAGTAGCTTTTCTTCCTCATTTATATGTAGACTTATCATTAACATGAAATACATGTAAAGACCATAATTCTACAATGTTACGAAAAGGTAATTCTCTGTTATTTATTTCTATATTCCCTCTATAGGTACTTTAAAAAGCATCCAGTTCATAATGTGTTTCACAGTGATGGAAGAATACATGTACATGTATATATTTACATGTAATTAACCTGTGAAAAGATAAAATAAAATTATTTTTAGTTTAACTTCCAATATAACAGTGATTCAAATTAGCACTAACTCACTTCCAGTCCCCCTCCTAAGCACTGCCCCATAATGGCAGCAACTATTGGTTTTTTACTGTCTTCCATTTTCTGGAACAGAGCCTGTCCATTCTTAGCGAGAGTCTCTACTTCCTCTGCAGTTTTACATGCCTCAAGCATCCTTCAATAATAATTTTAAAAATAAAACAAATCACATTTTCTATCTCCAGCATCTGTCAACAAAACAAAATTAAGGCAACAGTTTATAACTTCTGTCACAAAGAAATAAGATATTTCACTATCAGTGAGATAGAAGATTTTTCTCTGTGATACCAGATGACACTTACGCTATGTCGGCTCCAGCAATAAAACAGCCAGGCTTTCCAGACCGGAGCACCATACTGTGGACATTGGGATCTCTGGAAGCTTTGTTGAAGCATTCTTCAAATTCTGATTGTACATCTCTTGATAGGGCATTCACCTTTGAAACAAATGTTTGAAATAATCTTCAACAAGTTTATCAACTAAGAAGTATCATAGATCTTTATTAGTCCAAATGTCTTATTGACAATTAATGTACAATATTACCTTTGATCCTGGTGTATCGAATGTGATCACAGCAACATCATCTTTGATTTCATATTTGAGATGCTCTGTTTAAAAACAAATATGATTTGAAGGTAGCATATCTGAGCTCATGCTAATTCAATAAACACAGTAATCATTGTTAAATGACCAGGTTTTAATTGCTAATATATGAAGACTATTTGTTACAAACTCAACTTAAACTATAAATATCTTACTTTGTAAAATTGAAGAGGTACTCAGCCAATGTCTTTGTGCTGGAAAAGAAAATTCTAAAATATGAAATGTTGATGGCATAAAAATACTTAACTTAGTCTTTAATACTAAATATACCTAAGATTCTCTAGGATTCTTTTTGGTTTCTCAGTGTTCTCTGTTTCGACTGTTTGGTAGGACTAAAAATTCACATCTCATTTGTTAAAAGTGTCCCAAAGTAGAAAATTATCTTTTATTTAGATTGTTTATTATACAAGCTGTTTTAAAAGTATGTAAGTTTTTAGTATTGAAAAAGAATCATAATTATGATAGCAAGTCCATGCAAGCAATTCCAAATCAATGTCTCATGATGATGTGGTTTACGAGGCTTGCAGATCGAAGTCAAAAAAGAGAGAACAATACAGTTATACAAAAGTGTGCTTCACCCAAAGGTCATAGCTGTAACAATATTATATTGTGAAAAATCATGACATGTAGATCTAAGTAGCTAAATCGAGCTTCTTAGAATATAGATTGTTTAGCTTAGATGAGTTGTTAAGCTTAGATGAGTTTCAAGAACCAAACTCTGCCTCCCTTGACCTAAAGACATATTTCTTAAGTTATTTTTAATTCCTTTAGGGGTTCCAAACATCTCTAATGAACTTTTCAGAATGAAATTGAAAATCTTTCTTCAAATAAATTTTCTGCAAGTAACCTTGGGTGTCATTTACCCTTGTCAAAACAACTTTTGGTCAAACAAAAATGTCAGTATCTCAGTACTGCAAATATTGCACCCACTTACCTGAAATCAATAACCACAAACTTACCTAGGAAGCACGGACTCCGTAGTCGTGCAAACTTTACTGCCTTCAGCACAGACGTTGCCATTTCTTTCACGGACTTGCCGGTTGCTCTTTGGACTCAAATCCAATTCAAGCAAAACTTAGAATAGTACCAATAAAGCTCTATTACTTCTAAACGCTCAAATCACTCTGGTTGTGTAAAAAAAATTACAATCTTTGCAACGTTTGATATAAAAGAAAGATATTTACCGGTTTTCAAGCGTTTCTTGAACCTAGATTAGGGTCCAAAGAGCAGCAAACGGACGACATCAACAAATTGAGTGAGGACTGAGGCTTGAAGAATCATGGCAAGTCCCGTTTTAACAGCAGTGAAGTATGCAAATGCCACGAGATGCATTTTCAGAGGTAAAACTTCTGTTGTAAATACACCTAAATAAATTTGGGTGAGTTTTGTTTGATAACCATGGCATTGGGTTTGACTTTGAGGAATGAAGAGTGGCCAATGTTCTACAAATTCTAATAGATTACCAAATACATTGTACTCTAATGACCAGAGTTTATAATTCTAGACAGAAGTCTATGTTTTCTGCTATAATCAATAACGTGTTCATTTTTTAAGAATTCTTATCCAAACTAGGAAAACTGTGCATTTTGTGTTTGGGAGAAAATTTATTCAGTATGGGAACAAAATGAGCATTATGGTATCAAAGATTTTATTTTTGTAAACTTAGTATGCCTGACAGTAAAACCTGTTAAGGCAAGCACAGTTCATTAGGCCTATTGCATTTTTGTGCAACTCTATCATAGGAACGACTTTACTTTCCTGGTCCCCAGAAAAATGTGCTAAAATGTAGTGTCACCGAGGGCAACTTCAGTATATATGAGATTGCATGAGCGATTGGAAAAATAAAAAAATACAAAGTTTTTGGTCTTTTTGACACCAAAGTCGAATTATACAGCTAGACGTTTAGTTTAAAACTTTGTTTTTAAACGAAGTGCTTAACCTCGTTCTATGAAGATATTAATAAATATTGTTTATTCATTGAAAAAATCGACAAAGAATAATTTTCAACAAAGTGTGTGCGGCGCCTGCTTAGTGTCATTTCTTTAGGACTTAGCTATTCTTCCATGTAAACAAACCAACCAAATGGCATTGAAGCTGAATTAAGACTTTGCAAAAATTACAGAAGCAACTGAATTTCTTGATTTATTTAAAAGAACAAGTCACTAATCCTAATATCTCGGATCGTATGCAAGGACTAAGACGTTTAGTTGAGTGACCTAAATGTTACGTCATAGTCCAATGAGCATGAGGATCTTGCAGATCTGGGGACCAGTAAAAAAAAGTCCACCCCTATCATATCTACACATCCCAAATGTTTTATAAACTGATTATAATACTTTTCAGTAAACTCCTTAATTGTGTCTTTACCGGTAAAGTACGTTTAAGTTAAATTTTTTAAAATGTTTTTGAAATATATATTCTTTAACAGTGCATTCTCTGCATGCATCTGGATCGAAATTCAACTTCTCAGATTTTTAGACAAAAATTTCACTTAAACGTACTTTACCGGTAATCTAATGACTTTTCAAAAGACTAAGCATAAAGTGCATATAAATCTTTGATAGCGAGTGCAACAAGTCAGTGAGAAGTGCTGCTCTCACAGCAAGAGTCATAATTCCGCGGAATATCAATTTCTGTTGAATCCGCGTGTAGAAAATTACACAGATTTCCTACACTTTCACTGTATGCCTTACATTTATATTAAGTACACTTGGACAAATTTCCGCGGAAAATTTGTGACCGCGTACAAAGCGTTAATTAATACCACGCGGAAAAAAGTACTTCTACAGTATATTAATGTAGACTAGTATAATTATGTGTTTGCAGTTTTCATAAACAAAAAAGGGAAAGATAATTTATGAAGTTTTACACATTGCACAGGGGAGACAATCTTTAGATTGGTAGTGTTTTACACATCATACAAGTTAGGGAATCGAGTGATCAGGTGCTGTAACTATCTAAGACTTGTGTCGACAAAAATGCCACAGAAACTCTATTAAAGGAGTTTTTGTTGTCAAACTGATATCAAGTAGAGATCTTCAAATCAAATGTAAAAACCTGTAAAATTGAAAGTAAATACATCCTAAAACATACATGGGTTCAAAGTAGAAAAATTTCCACTTAATACAGCACCTTCTCAATACCCTTGTGTTTGGAAACACTGTATTTACCAAGGGGCCCTTTTTACAAAAGAACTCAGACTAAGACAAAATTTAATTCTGCATATATTAATGTCTAAGTAATATTATATTGAAAATGATTTTAATACTTTTATAAGGAATGGAGTAATTAAGATATTTTTTAACACCAGCAATTTTAAACAGAATCATTCATCTTGTAAAATTTTACAATCAACTTGTCTATGAGTTGATGGTCTTAGTCGTAAGTTCTTTTTCTAAAACGGGCCCCAAGGTCCTAATGGGTAATAGTATGGGAAGTTTGAGGTTTAACAGCTTGTATGTGTTGTTTGCATGCTTCTTACAGAAATATAACGCCCAGTCACCGCAGCGTCCCCTGGAACGACCCAAGTGGGTGGACCCCAAAATCATGGAAGTAGGTCAAGCCTATTTCATTTAACAGATTACAGAATCTTAAATAGATTTTTATGCAATCAAAATATGTCACATGATATATCTGAGTTCCTGGAATTCTCACTGTAAAAGACTAGGAAGTAGGTTGACCTTGACTCTTGACTTTACAAATATTAAGTCAAACATTCACAGTTTATTAAGCAAATTTGACACTAAGTCAGGTCATATCAGTAAGTAAGAGTACATTTAGATTGGAAAATTTCCAGTTTACAATTGGTTGTACATTTACTTACTTTCAAAATGTTACTTCCTTTAAAATGTTGTGTACTATTTGAAGGATAATTGGCAGAAAGAAGCAGGGGGATCCAGGTCAGCATTTTATCAAATTTTGTTTTGATGGCTCAAGATTTGAATTTATTTCTCTTCTTTTTTCTATATTTTATATAAACATTAATTAACATTTTATATAAAAAGGTCCAACAGCCGACCCCCGAGTAACAAACCAGTCCAGACTCCGACGTACGAGGAGATGTTACAGAGGAAGAGGAGAGAGGAGGCTTCCTACCGACGCTATGACGATCCAGAATATTCCAGATCCGGGGACCCAGGCAGACGACCAATGCCGTAGTAAGTCCAGCCGACCAATCAGATACATTGTACAGTCTACCAACTGACTGAATGGAATGAACAAAAACTGTTCCTTTTTAAAAAATCACTGTCTAGTTTGTTGAATATGCCAGGGCATCTACGATAGTTAGAAATGTGGGCAAAGCCCGCTATGCATATATTATCCCATGTTTCCAAATATTGTTGATGTCACTGGCATAAAATAGATGATATGTGATTCCTAAAGAATACCGGGTATATATATTTCCATTTCATTGTGAAATTAAATTGTTAGTGTAGATTTCAAAAATGTTGTCAAATAGATTTAAATTACATGGAGCCTCCCTTGTCAGTTTCAATAGTCCTGCCCACTGATGTCAAACACAAAAACAGATGCACGAGACTTACATGCATATTTGCCCTCCTAAAATAGCTTCTGGACTTTCACTTGGAAAAATTTACATTCCGGTTGAATTATCAAGAAATCAACTCACCTAACTTTCACCCTAGAGTTATAACAGAGAAAACAAATAGAAATGAAAATACTTCATGATATTTTTTCAACTGACTGAATGGAATGAATGAAAACTGCATTATTTCATGATATAATGACAAATGTTGTTTTTATTTACAGAAGATCATGAGGCTGAGATTACGTTCTGATTTTTGTACAGTAGAACAGTTAGACCGGCACTGCACCACTTAATGTGAATCCGTCCAGTATTAGACCCTAACAATATAAAAGCAGAAATATTAGTGGGGTATAAAATTTCGTTTATTTCGTTGTTAACAATTATCAACGAAATTAAATCCCACACGAAATTTTATATGACTATAAAATGATTAAGGTTACTCTCAAAACGAATTACAAACCTCCAGTAGATTGGGTTTGGTGGCGAGTGTTCTGATGAGGAGGGACAGCTGAGCCTGGGCCCCCTTTGTTCGGTTCATCTTTAGAGCCATTTGTCTGAGCTTCCTCCCCCATCTGATTGGTACATCGGACATAAACTCCACCCCTCCAGCTATCACAGCATCCATCTGTCCTGAGGCAATCATTCCAACACCTAAAACCAAGAAATTAACCATCATCTATATGTATATGTATTTACTGACATTTTAGCTACATGTTAGTGAAAAAGTAAATGTTTGATAAGATGTACAATGTATATTTTACAAAACAGTTGGTCTGGTCAAGTGTTCTACAGAACTGTTTAAAATAGCAAATTTTGCAAAATTTGAAATACAATGTACCTGTTGTCTTGATTGTTAACTAGTAAACAGTGACTGTAAATTATTACATGTCTATCTTTATAAGTAATGCAGTACTATAACTTGGTGTACATACCTGTGGATATAGCCTGATTGGAAGAAATACAAGCTTGGGTCACTGTGTGAGCTGGTGTCTTCTGTGAAAATCCTGCTCCCAGAGAGGCCTGTTAACAAAACAAATAAATGTCAGGTACTTACAGCACATCCTTTATCTTATATTCATGAGTAGTGTTATCTGTTTAATTCAAATATGGATATAGGAATTGAAAAAATTTCAGACCTCCCTGGCTATGTTACTGGTGTTGACTTCCTGAATGACTGTCCCAATCACTACATACTCAACATCAGCTGTAAAAGCAAAGTTTGTAGTTGTATATGTACAATTGACCTACATGTACATGTATGTTACAATTCATAAATCTCATGAATTACTATTTGAATATTAAAATTTTACTGTAACAGACATAATAACATTCATAAAAGATAAAAATTTCTCACCTGTGTTAACATTGGTTCTTTTTATTAAACCTCTGAAAAAGATAGAAGAGTGTTACAGCTTTCTGTGATGCAAGAAGCTTCTTAGTGTGTGCAATCAATTAATAGATGAAACTTAATAAAAAAAAATTTAAATGCTTATAGAGGACATGTTAAAAATAATCTTTTTCTTCAATATTGTTTTCCACTATTTTCAAATACATTTAACAAAGCAAATTTATACACATGTAATTGCTCTTTCACTATTTGCTATAACTAAGTTTTGATAAATCTTGATTTGAAAGAATTTATTCTTTCCAGAAAGATAAATAAGTTATAATTTTAACTCTCTGAGTAAATCCCTGTACAGGCATATTGACTAACTTGAGAGCTGTCCTGGCCAGGTCGTGTGGCATCAGACTTTTGTAGGTGGTGCTAGACTGGAGGAAAGGTGTACGGACTCCATCTATAAGGACTATGTTTCTCCCTCCAGCTTTAGGTCTCCCTAAAAAGTCAAACATAAAAGATTTAAATCTGTTCCTTTTACATGTATATAAAAACATTAATATTATCTCTTGAACAAAAAAAAAACAACTCGCATAGGAGTTTCTTCAATACACATTTCATACAACAAAATAAATAATCCAAATGTGCTCATTAGGACAATTGATTGGGACAGAAAGTGAAAGTGACCTTGGCATATTACATTCAAATACAGAATTAAAAGCAGCTGTTTTAGCTTGCAGAAAACCCAGAAGTTTCCAAATGTGTTTCTGCTTTCTGTCCCCATCTGCTGTCCTGAAGAGTGCATTTGGATAAATGCATCTATCTATATGTGTATTTGGTCTGAAATGTCTGTATAGGCTCCAATCAGAAAATTCAAGCTACAGTCTTAGAAGAATTATTACTTGATAGATCAAAGGCATGTCAGTAAAATACGGAAAAATATAACAAAAAAAAAGAGGCTGAAGAAAGGAAGGGGTCCATAATGGCCCCCTCCTTTGTGTTGTTTTATAGTATTACCGGTACGTATGATTTTTAATACATTATTATTATGAGTTGGGAGCAAGAACCTGAAGTCAGGAGTCTATGAAAGATTTGCTAATTTGGTATGGTAAAGTCAAGTTCACCTGGTATAATTATAATTCAGGATAACAAAAAAGATCTTACATCAAAGGAACACACAAACAGATAATCACTTTGCAATTAATTAACAATGAAAAGGTATTCCATTACTTACGAGGAGACTGTAGAGAAGAAGTAGTGGTGACACATCTGACTGCATCTAGAAAAAAAGTCAATGTGTCTGATCAATCTTCCATGACTTTATAATACGAACTAGAAACAAGGTGATTGCTTTGTCTATTAATTTCCCCTTTTTTTTTCTCTTTTTTTATTTGAATGAGGGATTGATTTTGTTATTTCTCACTTTTTTCGTCAATCTAATGACTTTTCAAAAGACTAAGGATAAAGTGCATATAAATCTTTGATAGCGAGTGCAACAAGTCAGTGAGAAGTGCTACGTTTTGAGAGTAACCTTAATCATTTTATAGTCATATAAAATTTCGTGTGGGATTTAATTTCGTTGATAATTGTTAACAACGAAATAAACGAAATTTTATACCCCACTAATATTTCTGCTTTTACAGTATTTATAAATTACTGTATGCCAATGTGTAAGTGGTCCAAATTTCGCAAAATATTCTTATTTCCCTCTGTGAGAATCCATTATTTTATAGATTATTTACTATCCAGTTTGTGACTACCATTTTGTAGATTCCTGCCGTAGCGGAGTTCTCCACTGGTGAGGTCATGGGTCACTCAGCTGACAGACTTTGTGCCGCCTTTGGAATCAGCAGAATTGAACAGGTTTGATAAGAAAAAAAATATATCACAGAATTTAATTACCAAATTTCACGCATGCGAGTAGAAAGTTTTTCACTTTATGTACTGTTTTTAACAGGATGAGTATGCCTTGAGATCACACACCAAAGCTCACTGGGCATCAGAAAAGGGGCTGTTGTCAGATGTTATACCATACAAAGTCCCAGGTAATGGACATGTTCAAAACATGTTATATAAAGTAGAAAGTCATATACATGTAGGTCTTGATAAGAAACAATATTCAACATTATCAAGCTAGATTCTGAGTTGATGGAAGATTTGCATGTGAATGAAAGCATTTCTACCAGTAGTCAAGTGTGTAACAGTTTGATTGTTAATATTTTCAGGTGTTGCTGAAACAGTTGTAAAAGATAATGGAATCAGACCTTCATCAATGGAGCAAATGAGCAAATTAAAAGCAGCTTTCATCAAGCCCCATGGAACAATTACTGCAGCCAATTCTTCCTTCCTGGTAAGTTTACAGGCAATTCTTTCTTTCTGGTAAGTTTACAGCCAATTCTTCCTTTTTGGTATGAAAGTTTACAGCTAATTCTTCCTACCTGGTAAGTTTACAGCCAATTCTTCCTTTCGGGTAAGTTTACAGGGAACAATCACAGCAGCCAATTTTTCCTTCTTGGTAAGTTTACAGACAATTCTTCTTTCCTGGTAAATTCACATGACAGGTGTCAGGAAAGACTTTTACTGAAATAACTGAATGCAGTCATGTTTATTTTCAAGAATACATGTAGGATATATGCATAATCAACAATTATTAGTTTCAATGCTCAACATACCTATATTTATATAAAAGTGAGTACTGAGAACTATCAGGCAATTTACTTGTAATTGACATGTGTTAGAGAGAACCATCAGTTAAATTCTTGACTGCATTCTAAGTCATTGTTTTCTTTTACATAGACTGATGGAGCCTCAGCATGCTTAATAATGTCAGAAGACAAGGCCTTACAATTGGGATTTAAACCCAAGGCCTACCTTAGAGAGTTTGTTTATGTGTCTCAGGACCCTAAAGATCAGCTCTTGCTGGGGTAAGAAACCAAAATCCTTTCGTTATACAGTTTAACCAGGTTCCCGCCTCAGTAAGAAACTGAAGTAGATTGCGAAATACTTCTCTTTGACCAATAATTATTCATATTTTGACTGTTACTGGAAAAAGACATCACAGCTACAAGATAAATATATATTAATCAATGATTCTAAAATTATCATGCCAAAGATCAAAGAAACTTTGTTATAAGAATTAAGGTCAAGGCTTTTATAACTTTTTCTTGACCTCAGAGGTTGCTTCTATTCTGCAACATTCATGAAAATACAGTGAAAACTGTGTAATCTGACACCTGTGCAATCCAACACACTGTAAAATTTCTTTCCTATTTTTCCATGTTTCTGTACACTGTCTAATCTGACACCCTGTCTACTCCAACTTAAAATTTGTCTCTCATGCACGTCAGATTAGACAGGTTTCAATGTACTGTAAACGCATTACATTTGGCTGTGTATTCTTTTTAGAGCTTTTGGCGGAGTGAAACTTCCGCTAATTCAAGTACAACGCTAAAGGTCTTGCACATAAATAGGAACACTGAGAAATGCGCTAAATAAAATCTACGCTAACTTGTTCAAAATCAATTTCCGCCAAATATTGTTTCTGCTAAATATAATACATTTACAGTATTTCCTTTATTTTCTGAAAGGACATATTTTCTGAAAGAAATATCAATTGCTAAGTTCAAATGATACATTTACTTTTCTGACTTTCTGACTTTCAACTTTCAAGTACTGTAGATTTACTGTAGAATTAATTATCGGGTAAATATTTTTAAGGTGCTGAAATCCATGGAAATTCCCTTGATCAATCATCCACTCGCGAATAATTATTCTCGCGATTTGACGTTCAAGTGCTTAAGTACTCACAAAAAATAAGGAATCTATGGTACTACAACAAAATTTACATGTACTTTATATTGATGTGATTTTAACTTTGAAACATAAATTTCAGGCCAGCTTATGCAACACCAAAAGTTTTAGAAAAGGCAGGACTGTCCATGTCTGACATTGATGTTTTTGAGTTCCACGAGGCATTTGCTGTGAGTACACATGCACTTGATCATTGATCCATTTAATTTAATTTTCTTTCTGTTACCTGTGACTTTGTTCCTGGATTAACACTTGGTATTCTTAGTTCACAGTTTTTTTTACTCTTTTTGACAGGGTCAGATCTTGGCAAATCTGAAGGCCATGGACTCGGATTACTTCGCTAAAAACTACATGAACAGATCTGAAAAGGTGAGTCTAATGATAAGAACAAGTTTATAGTAGTTAAATGCTCTTGTTTTACCTATTGCTCTAGAACTTTAACCCAAATTGATTAATCTTCAGGTGGGAACCCCAGATCTGTCTAAGTTTAACCTTTGGGGAGGCTCCCTCTCGATCGGTCATCCATTTGGTGCCACCGGGGTGAGATTAGTCACAACAGCTGCCAACAGACTTGCTGACGAGGATGGACAGCTGGCTCTTGTGGCAGCATGTGCAGCAGGGGGCATAGTAAGTGTTACTCTTATATACTGGACACTGATATATGAAGGAATTAGATGACATAAAAAATTAGGGAATTCTGATACCTCTATGTATCTTTATGACAACACCATATGGGTTTCATAACAATATTAAAACTTCTAGTAAAAACTTACATGTGAACATAATTGTATCTCTCTTTTTTACAGGGGCATGGAATGATTGTAGAAAGATATCCACAAAAGTGAAAATCTCTTTGATCAATGCAGATTGTGATATAAACTCTTGAACATTAGACTTCTACTGGTGTGTTGCCTAGTGGAAGAACTAATGGTGCATAATGTTAGCACTCTATTTGTACAGAATATCATTCTTGTATTTATTTCATTAAACATGACTCCATTCTATTTGGTATGTGTAGTTGAAAATATTTCCATTTACAATGCTCATACATGTATTAAGGGAAGATTCATTGGTCTTATTAAAAATCAATACAAACACAAAAGCACTTTCTCATTTTTTGTAAAATTAAATTGTCCAGATTGACAACCTGAGACATTTATTTCTTTTCCATGACAAAACCTTGCATTGTATTTTACAGGACACTGGCCTTATCCAGATGAATTCTGATGTTTTAAGTACATTGTAATAATAATAATAACCCCTTTCCTAAAAGAAATGATATGAACACAAAACTTCCAACAGACAGATATATCTATGGACGGGAATGCCCATGCCATGATTTACAAGATCAATTTGGCCCTGCTGTTCTTCATCAGATTTTTCTCAATTCCCTATTGTGGCCCCAGGGACCTTGATTTGAACAATCTAGAATCTACACTACTTCAGGAATCTTTTACTTAAGTCTCAGCTTTACTTTCCCTGTTGTTCTAAAGAAGATTTTTCCTATGTTTCAATGTAAAACTTACACTCCTTATAGTGGCCCCAAACTAACCCTGGGGCCTTGATTTAAACTGTTTATAATCAATAAAACCTCAGGATGCAAACTGATGTCAAATGAAAATGCTCACGGGAAATTAGGGTGCGGGAATTCTGGTTGCTGTGATGGGGTTTCCGACTTGAGTATTCAGTGGTACGTCTTCACGCAAATTGACAGTGGGGTCTTGAGATCCAAAGACTGGATTAGTTCCCCTGATTACATTGATGACCATTGGTGCTGTGTCCATTAGCCGTATTCCGCCATATTTCTTTCAGATACATTGTCTCATTGTAACGATATATACCCCAATGCGGTCGTTACACTTGAATGATTTTTTGGCTTGGGTATCGACTTGTGCACATCTCCGATGGTAAAGAACATTAGAACACATTAGGTGATCAAGACATTTCAAAACCACAACAAACAACATAATAATCATATTTCTGAATAATTATTGATTTAAATCAAAAGGAAAAAAATGCAAGTTTGGAAGAGAAATTTAGATGCATGAGTACGTATTTTACAGTGCGCAAATTTATGCAGAATAAACTTGAAATAAAAAGCAGTAAAATCTGCAAACATTTTGAAATTATATCATTTGAATGGAACAAAACAGCCTACGTCTTTGATTTGCAGCTCCTATGCAATTGATGCATATCGAGAAAACGCCTCGAACGCTGTAAACAAATCACAAATAAACTCCATAAAAGCTCAATAGTAAGCACACTGTCATTACTCCGTACAGTCGATACACTTAGTCCGTGCTGATCACATTTTGGTCAGGGAAAATATCATAAGTGGAAAGAGAAGTTATTTGGTATTTGCGCGGCTGAAAAAGGGGGGGGGGGTTTAAAGTATTATAACTGCTGTTCATAAGCTATAATTGTGAATTGTCTATCTACAAGTAGTTCTAATATACATTCTATACAAAGTCATGTATATTGTCTGCAGTTGGTTTGCAAAATTCATTTGTCAATTATAACTGATTGTTTCAGTACTAATCTCCAATCTAAACCAAGTAATTTTTATGTGTACATCTATACGTTCTTTAAAACACACACTCACACACACGGAGAAAGGCCATCCCCCGTTCAGATTCACATTTATTGACATTGATTTTTTTAGGCGCCGGGGGGGGGGGGCATGCAAAAATAATTGACATGACCGTTATTTAAATATTCTTGGAAGACAGACATTTCTGCCGAATTCAATTTTGAGATTTTTTTCTAAATGGGTCACTTCGACCACAAAGTATGTGTATTTTGAGGAATGTAACTGTATTATGTTGTTACAGAGAGTCTTTCGAGATTTCAGTATTCCTGCTTGATAGTCTAGCTATTTTTTTGTATAAAAATAATTTCTTTACAAGTATTTGAGAGAAAATTTTAAGAGCTAGGGTAGGGATACTTGACACTGGTTGAATACGGATAATTTTTAATAACTCTTTTGTATATTGAACTCTCTCTCTCTCTCTCTCTGTTAGGGCAATAATAGGTATAAGATCCTACGCACTTTGTGCTTTACCATTTATTAAGCCTTAGAACTGATCAAGAAATTTTCTCAGGCGGGATGTCGAAACTTCATAATTATTTTAATTTGGACGAGAAATTAACCCACACGCCCAAATTGAAATAGAAACTAGAGGTATTGTGAGCAATGAACTCACTAAATGATACCCCGCCTCCCATATGATTATAATGGCAAAGTCCATATTTTGCTGTTGTCGCTAAACCCAAAATATGTGTCGAATCAAGATGCAGGCACGTAGCACTGTAATTTACAGTGTTGGCCAGGCAGAGAATTTTTTTCATTACCTGAAAAAGTTGACAATCAAAACAAAACAAAACCAAACCACACCTTCAATTAACATTTCCTATAGTATAAGTTAGGTCGCGGGTAATAAACCTAAGATTCTGTGAAAGTTTCATTAAAATTCACCAAGTGGTACAAGATGATTTGCGGATAAGAGATTTGAACCCCAACGCGTATGAGACAGACGCACGGACAGACGGACGGACATAAGGGTTACTATATACCCTCCCACTTTTCAAGCGGGGGATATAATAAACGTGAAATATACATCACAGGAATGGGAACATTGGGAACTTTCTCAAATACCTTCTCAAACATACGTGTCGAACCTGGACCTGGACAACAGACAAAAAAAGAGAATTTGTAAAAAGCTAATTGTAGGTAGAATGTGGAATTCTTATGGGAAGTTTGCTCTCTCTTCCTGTATGCTTTTTCTAATAATCATTAATTATTTATGGCTAGAAATTTAATTCACATTAAATTTTATTTTCATTATCATTGCACCACAGAATCAAATTCATTTATTATACCCCTCGCAATAAGTTGCGTGAGGTATGTTTTTGACCCGTCAGTCAGTCTTTTTTTGTCTTTTTTTCTTTTTTGGTTAGCGCAACTTCTCATAAACCACTGCACAGAGTTTTGTCGAACTTTGCAGATATTTATAGGAGACAACGTGTGTGTAGATTTGCACATCACCAAAAAATTCCGAATTCTTTATTTTTTCGGGAATTTCCGCACTTTTACATTTAGATTTTGGTCATATCTTGAATATAGAGATAAGCAATTTGTCAGCGCAATTCCCCATAAACTGCTGCACACAATTTCGTCAAACTTTGCAGATATTTAGGACACAATGTGTATAGATGAGCATATTACATGCAATGGAAATTACGATTCCTTTATTTTTTTTTCTGGGAATTTCAGCACTTCGACTTTTGGGGTAGCTTGGGGTATGTGAACTTGCTCACTTTTTTCTTTCATTGTGCATAAAATTATAAATAACTTTAAATCAAATTATATTAGGTCTAATAAAGCCTATACACAGTATTCATTTGATAATAATTAATCTGTTTCAGACGTTTTTCATAAATTATTTTTATGAGAGTTTTATTACCCCCCCCCCCCCCCCCTCCTATCACAGGAAAATATCTTCAAAAGGTGCGAATGATTCGTAATCATGCATGCTTTATAATAAATTTAATGAAGTAAAACCATGTATAATCATAATTTTTATTCACTACATTTACAAACAAGAGAAATGTTTCTTTTTGAAAAAAAAATTCAATCAACCCCGCTGAGCTTTCAACCTTTGATATTTTCCCTGACCAAATAAAATGATCGGCATGGGCCACGTGTGTCCAAGCATCTTTTACTTTTGAGTTAGCAATGGATTACATGACTTCTGAGATGCATTTTTCAATAAAAGTAAAATAGGATAATTCTTTCGACATGTGCACATCCCTGTAACGAGAGCAGTATTCAGGTAAATGTTTTATCACTGCGTTTGACGCGTTTTCTCGACCTGCATGGATTTTCGCTGTACATAAATGTATTCCGTGTTAGTGTACTTTTTATATTACAGCAAATGCATTTAAAAATAATTTTATTCTTTATAGTTCTATTTTTTGTTGAAATTTTACTTTTCAAACATGTATTGGTCGTTTATGGACTTTTAAAAACTATGCTATCGGAGATGTGTACATGTCGACAGCCAGACTAGAAAATCACCCAAGTGAAACAATTCGTCAAGGCTATATATAGCAGGTACAGGTGGCCAAAAATCTTCGACTAAATATGGCGGAATCGAACAAATATGTCTGACAAGGGCGTACAGGAATGTAGTAAGTCGTACAAAGATGAAAACTGACGCCTTTTTAAGAGTTCATGTCAGCTTTAACTATTTGCAATTTCCCTCTAGTTCCCCATACAATGCGTCGATATATTTTTTTTTTAGAGTAACTACGGTATCACCTCCAGTTATCCCCCTTAACTATAACTCTTCAGTTTTCTCTCGACACCATATTGGACATGCGGTTTTCCTCATACAGTGCAAAATAAAGTTTATATTGGCGTTTTTGGAAGCGTTTATCCCGTTGTAATTATGGAGAAAAAGTCTTAAAAATGTAGATTTTATAAGCAAGGCAACGGAGAAGAAATTGCTAAAACTACCTATTTTTGGCAATCAGTTGTTTAATGGACAGTACTTTGATTCTCTGCATACTTTTGCAGAGAATCTACGAGATGCTAGAGAAACCCAAAATGTTTACAACGCATCAAAGGGTTATAATAAGAACTACAAGAGTAGAGAAAATAGGAACTCTACCGAGATGAGCAGGAAGAGGAAAGCAGATGTAAATGAGACCTCTGCTCATTCTGCAAAAGTCCCTAAGTCTAATGAGACTAATGCCTTAAGTTCTGATCACAGCAAGGACAATTTTCGTTCAGGACAAGGGAACAGGAAAAATTCTTTTTCCAGGCGAACCTTTGGGAACCAGAAAGGGTTTCCAACTCCAAGGAAGTAAATCTTGTAAACAGCCAGTCTGTAAATATGTTTCCCCAGGTAGGGGCACGTTTGCTAGAATTCCACAGGAAGTGGACCGTAATCACGCAGGATCAGTGGGTAATAGAGACCCTAAGGGAAGGGTTAAAATTGGAATAAATGATTCAACCCAATGTAAATATCAAGTACATGTGTACCAAGATATGGTATTCACGAATCAGTTATTTTAGCAGAAATAAACATGTTGTCAGGAAAAAATGTTATAGAACCTGTGCCTGCAGGGCAAGAAAACGAAGGGTTTTATAGCATCATTTTTGTGGTGCCAAAGAAACAAGGAGGGCTTCGGACAATTCTAAATCTAAAACCTCTAAATCAGTTAATAGTGCCTCGACATTTCAAAATGGAAACTTTGTGTTCTATAATGAAAGCAATGAAAAAAGTGGACTTTGCAATCTCACTAGATTTGACCGATGCCTATTTCCACATTCCAATTCACACAGATTTCCAGAAATTTCTAAGATTCAGATTTCTAGGCCAGAGTTACCAGTTTCGAGCAATGCCATTTGGACTTCGTTCTGCTCCAAGGGTCTTCACAAAGATAATGGCAGTTCTAGCGGCACACTTAAGAAAAATGATAATCCAAATATTCATGTTCCTAGACGATTGGTTGATGATCAATCCAGACAAGAGAACTCTTCTTCAACAGAGAGACTATGTATTACATCTAGTTCAGGAGCTGGGATTATTAGTGAATTGGGAAAAGTCGTCTCTAGTGCCATCCCAACATATAGAGTACCTGGGAGCACATTTCAATCTGGTAGAGGGCATTGCGACACCAACAGAGGCCAGGTTTCAGAGTATTTCAGACATAGTGCAGACTTTATCAATAAGTCAACACGCTCAAGCAGTAGTTATACTCAAATTGTTAGGACTGATGGCTTCATGCATTTATCTGGTTCCGATGGGAAGGTTACACATGCGTCCCATACAGTTATACCGGTTGGCAATGTGGAGACCAAAGATTCACCCTCTTACTCATGTGATAGTGATCCGGCCAATCCTAATTCAGCACCTTCAATGGTGGATGAATCGGGAAAACTTTTTCAAAGGAATGCCTTTACAGGATCTGCCAATTCAACTGACATTGATAACAGATGCCTCAGAACAGGTTTGGGGAGCGCACCTGGAGAACTGGGAGACGTCGGGGGTCTGGCCGCAGCAATATCAACAGAAGCATATAAATTGGCTGGAGCTAAAGGCAGTTCAGTTAGCTCTTCAAGAAGCTCTGTTTTTGATAAAGGGAAAAGTGATCCTTATACGGTCAGACAACACAACAGTGATAAGCTATATCAACAAACAAGGGGGGACACACTCACCAGAACTGTGTTATCTAACTTGGGAGTTGTTCCAGTGGTGCATGGAGAACAAAATTACAATACGAGCTGTTCACATTCCAGGGTAGCTGCAGAACTGTAGCTCTCTGCTTGAGAAAATTCGGACAGATAGAGCAGAGAGCTACAGATCCAAGCGTTGTAAAAACCTTCGATTTACGCCGTCGGTTTTTTGTCGCTCACAACGGGTATTTTTTCTTGTATTTTATATCATCCCAGCTTTGAAATTAATTTTAGATGGTATTTAATAATTAATCATACATTAAACTTCAATTCCTTATAATTTACTTACCTCTAAACGCTAGTTAACATATTGCTGTTTGTGGTTACAGACGTCGAAAGGGAACTCTTTTAAACCGACATTACAAAAATATATACATAATACAGGACTGTTTTGGACCGTTAAAAGGTAAATAAAGTATCAAATAAAAGAGATAAATATATGAATTATTATAGGATACCATTCTAAAAGCTAGAGAAAGCTTAGACTACACGAAATAAATACCTAATGTAGCGACAAAAAATCGTCGGCGTAAATCGAAGGTTTTTACAACGCTTGGATCTGTAGCTCTCTGCTTTATCTGTCCGAATTTTCTCAAGCAGAGAGCTACAGTTCTGCAGCTAATTCCAGGGAAGAAGAATTTTCTTGCAGATGCGCTTTCCAGGGGGAAAAAAGTTCGAATGACAGAATGGTCACTCAACAAAACTGTTGTAAATTTATTGTTCCAACAATTAGGAACTCCATGTATAGACTTGTTTGCAACTGCGCAAAACAAGAAGTTGCCAGTCTATTGCTCCCCGTTTCCGGACATCAATGCTTTTCAAGTAGATGCCTTAGCAATGAGCTGGGAAGGGATTTATGCTTATGCATTCCCACCACCTATTCTTGTGCCCAAAGTCTTACAGAAGATACGGGAAGAGCAAAGTGTTGTCCTTCTCATTGCTCCAATGTGGCCCAGACAGTCGTGGTATCCTCAGATAATAGATCTTCTGATCGATGTACCAGTCAAACTACCACTGTGGCCAGATCTTCTCTCTCAAAATCGCAATCAGATTTTCCATCAAAATCTAGAAACTCTCAATCTTGTAGCATGGAAACTGTCAAATTGCAACACAAGTCAAGAGGATTTTCTGAAGAAATTGCAGAAATTATGGCAAATGCCAGAAAGACATCTACACAAACAGTTTATGATGCAAGACTCAGAATATATAACAGTTGGTGTAAAGAACAGGGTGTTAATCCCATTACAGCATCTATACCAGAGTTAGCACAATTTTTTATGTATCTCTTCAATGTGAGAAAGTGTAAACCACAGACTATAGCTGGATACAAGTCAGCAATAGCAATAGTTCATCAGAATGGGAGCAGTATTGGTACAAGTACAGAACTTTCTTCATTGTTGAAAGGTTTATTTAATAAACACCCATCTGTACGTCAGTTGAC
>PRKT01000020.1:1466884-1516384 GCA_003671525.1 Saccostrea glomerata | reverse complement strand
ATTTTCAAAGAAATAATGCATTTTCACTATATACTTATTTAGCCCCGCCCTAGCACTAGAACCCCTGACCCCAGGGCCATGAATTTCACAATTTTGGTAGAGGACTCAATGCTGATTACAATCATGCAAACAGTTTGACTGCTTGATGTCCAGGAGTAAAGAAGAAGATTTTTAAAGATTGGATTAATTTTAGTGATTTTGGCCCCACCCCTCAGACCCCAGGGGGGCAGGGATCATGAAATTCACAAATTTTGTTCCCCTTCTCCCATAGATGCTTTGTGCCAAATTTGGTTGAAATTGGTTCAGTGGTTGCAGAGAAGAAGCTGAAAATGTTCAAATGTTAACACACGACGGACGACGCACGAAGGACGATGGACGACGCACGACGACGGACGAAAACGGATAGCAATAGGTCACCTGAGTTTACTCAGGTGACCTAAAAATATATCGACGCATTGTATGGGGAACTAGAGGGAAATTGCACATAGTTATGGAGGCAGGTAAGTGTAAATATCTCATGAACACGGATTTTACCCCCAAAAATCCAATTTCCAGCTAAAGGTTACCAATTAGTTTTATTACCTTAAAAAAATATCATCCAACAAACAATAAAAGCAGTTGAATATTCCTAGGCCAGATCACTAGAAGCCTTACCTGTACTAGATGGACTTTATCGTGATTGTCTCTGTGTCGTACGATACACTGACTGTACACACTGTACAGTTTCTGTAGCCTCTCCACATTAAATTCTTTCCTGTACTAGATGTACTTTATCGTGATTGTCTCTGTGTCGTACGATACACTGACTGTACACACTGTACAGTTTCTGTAGTCTCTCCACATTAAATTCTTACCTGTACTAGATGTACTTTATCGTGATTGTCTCTGTGTCGTACAATACACTGACTGTACACACTGTACAGTTTCTGTAGCCTCTCCACATTAAATTCTTACCTGTACTAGATGTACTTTATCGTGATTGTCTCTGTGTCGTACAATACACTGACTGAACACACTGTACAGTTTCTGTAGCCTCTCCACATTAAATTCTTACCTGTACTAGATGTACTTTATCGTGATTGTCTCTGTGTCGTACAATACACTGACTGTACACACTGTACAGTTTCTGTAGCCTCTCCACATTAAATTCTTACCTGTACTAGATGTACTTTATCGTGATTGTCTCTGTGTCGTACAATACACTGACTGAACACACTGTACAGTTTCTGTAGCCTCTCCACATTAAATTCTTACCTGTACTAGATGTACTTTATCATGATTGTCTCTGTGTCGTACAATACACTGACTGAACACACTGTACAGTTTCTGTAGCCTCTCCACATTAAATTCTTACCTGTACTAGATGTACTTTATCATGATTGTCTCTGTGTCGTACAATACACTGACTGAACACACTGTACAGTTTCTGTAGCCTCTCCACATTAAATTCTTACCTGTACTAGATGTACTTTATCATGATTGTCTCTGTGTCGTACAATACACTGACTGAACACACTGTACAGTTTCTGTAGCCTCTCCACATTAAATTCTTACCTGTACTAGATGTACTTTATCATGATTGTCTCTGTGTCGTACAATACACTGACTGAACACACTGTACAGTTTCTGTAGCCTCTCCACATTAAATTCTTACCTGTACTAGATGTACTTTATCATGATTGTCTCTGTGTCGTACAATACACTGACTGAACACACTGTACAGTTTCTGTAGCCTCTCCACATTACACCCCTCAGTACTTGTCACCACCCTCTCTAACAGCTGCTCCAGGGCCTCTCTGTTTATCACCACCCTGGTCGACTTGTCTGGCTCTGTCTCAGGTATCAATACTGGGGGCTCTGACAAACAGAGAAAAATAAAATATATGTATGAATCCGCTGGTGGTAGAAAATTTTTACTCCCCAAACTTTTGAGAACTGGTTATTGATGCAAGAAAAATGTTGCATTAATTTATCATTTTTGCACATTCAAATAAAAATAACCAAATTTGGTATTTTGTGGTGTCAAATAGCTGGCAGTACTAAATATGCTTCCATAAAAATATAACATTGCTGTTTTTGAAAAAAAGATGGTTACAGTTTTTTTTTTCCTAATGTATTCTTGATTGTTTATTGCACATTTGCTACCCAAACATACTCGTACATAAAATCTTGTACCTTTTTCTGCAGGAGTTTCTTCATCATTCAGAGAGATCATTTTCTGTTTAGCCAGCTGTTTTGCCTGTTCCACACTGTCTACAGAATCCCCATTACTGTCTACAGAACTGCTGATTCCACTGTCTACCTCCATGGCAGAAGACTTAGGAGTGTCAGTGGTCAGGGGCAGGTCTTCCTTAGCTTTTTCAATCTCCTCCTTTTTCTCTGAGACATTTATCACTACTCTGGGAGATAAGGCTTTCACTTGTCGGCTTGACGGCGACATCTGAGCATGAACTGTGGGTGATTTGGAACTTTTCGGGGTTTTGCTATTCTCCAGTTCTGTGACATCCACTTGAAGGGTCTCTGTATGTGGAACTGGACTCTTTTGTACAAGGTTCTTTTTCATGAATTTTTTGCTCAGTTGTGATTTGACAGAGGGGAGGGAATATCTTCCAAACCTTTTGAACCTTCTCCTCTTTGTGTAACTCCAAACTTCTTTTCTCTTGGGTTTTTTGGGAGACACGGTGAATGATCTCTGAGTGAACAAAGCTGTTTTTATTTTCTGTTTTGGAGACGTTAGACTTCTGATTTCCATGGACTCCTCTTTTGAGGACCCCTCCTCCATCCTCTCCTCCCCCTCCTGTTCTTGGTTTTTGACGGGGGACCGTTTCCTCTTCTCCTCGGTCCATTGCCGCTCTATCTGATCTAGATCCTGATGATCTTCAATGTCTAGACCTCGAACACGACGACTGAACCTCTCCTGATTTGTCACCATAGATCTGGTCATATAAAAGGCAGGAACATCACCGGTTTCAGCATCTCCTTCAATCAACAAAATAAACATGTACTTGCATTATCATAATTTTTTTTAAGACATAAATGTTCTAGTTTTGAAGCTTTGTCAAGTATACATCATTTTAAGTTTTAATTTGTGAAGATTCAAGCATTACCTCTCCTTTTTCTTGATTCAGCAATGTCCTCACACTGCTTTTCAAACTCAGGATCCAGTTCTGTATCAATAATGGCATGGAATGTGTCTCTCAGGGCACAAGCTCTGTGTCTAATGGCTCGACCTGTAGAGGAACACAACACTGCAGTTTTACCCAAAGATTACCTCCCAAGCCAAGGCCCTCATTACCCAATAGTCAATACCCTATTTGACAGTAGAATATTTAGTTTTCTTTCTATTATACCAGCATAATTTTCTAGAAGATAAGAATTCAGTATAAAAGTCCTTTGAGCACTATAGAGTGTAATCTTACTAGCTGTGTCCCTGTTGGGGTTGTATTCCAGTGCATTACTACAAATCAGGTCCACATCCTCCAGGAATTCCTTGCCAGTCTGATACTGGTGCATGTCAATCTTTGACATCATGGTGGACAGGTCCATTGGTCTAGAGATTACTTCATAGTAGTCAGGCACCTACAAATATACAGGTAATGTAGCGCTTCTTTCAAATTACCTTTTGTAAGGATTTATATTATGATTAAGACTGCACACATTGATTTAATATCATGAAGATTAAAACTGTAGAACCATTTTGATTATTGATTTCCATGGTTTAATAGCATAATTTCTGCAAATATATTCTAAATGATTCACAGAATGCATATGATTTCGTACCTCTTCTATATCCACAGGTCGAGCAAAGATGTAGAATTTTCTGTCTTTAACCACTTTGTTGATGACCTCCCTAAGGAATATGCGTAACTCTCTAAGTGTGCTCCCCTCTTTATCTCTCAGCGCCTTCAGCTCTTTGTCTGTCAGCTTTCTGGGAGGAGGGGCTGGGGCTTTGGGTAGAACCTCTAAGTCCCTTACTACAATATTAATCAATAAATCACACAGCAATCAAATATAGCCAATGGATAATGCGACACCAAATCTTCGTAACTGAAAATTGATTACTTCAATATTTGAAGTAAGATTACTTTTGATCATTTTGAGAAATCAAATCATTGCTTAAAGATCAATGTTATCTCTCACTGCAGTGCTTTCATTTTTCATTTAAATACATTGCAAACATGTGTCAGATTGAAAATTGATTATTTTTTATTGAATTTGACAAATGAAATTTCAAATGTGGCCAGCTCACAAGAATGTCAATTCAGACTTTCAATAATTTCAAACAAATATCAAACCATTAACATTAATAACATCTAACATCTCACCCTTCTTTTTCCTTTTTACACCTAGACAAAAAACTCCCAGGTACAGCTGCTGTTTTATTCTAACTTTAATATGGAATCTCCATTTGTTTAACATTGTGAATATGATTACAGGTAATAATATAGAATTTACTTTGTTTTTAAATAATACATGTATTACGTAACTTGATTTTTCATGTGTTTTGAAACTTCTGAATAATTTAAAATACTTAAAATGTATAAGAATACACTCAAATTGCTTTACTTGAATTAGTATTTTTTTGACACATCCAGCTACTGACCTTTATTTTTCTTTGCAGTCTTTATCTTTGTGGTTTGATTGAGCAGCAGATCTTGGAAGAATTCTCTCCTCTCTTCTGCAGTTGGATTACTGACACTAATAACATCACTGCTGTGCTGTCCAAATATACCCTTAACCTACAAAATACATGTAGAACTGGGTTTCTCAATTCTGTTCTATTTGCATACCGTAAAAAAAGAAAATGAATCCAATTTAAAGAATACATTACTTAAAATCTGTCATTCAAGGCTAAAAGAAATTCTCATGTTAAGTTATGGATGATGATTCAACAAAAAAAAATCTCAAATTCTGCCATATTAAGACTGGATCTTGCAAGTTACGGATGATGAATCAATAGGGACTCTGCATACCCAGGGATCCAGCTGTTTGAGGGGCTCTTCACTGGTGGCCAGGAGGAGGATAGCAGATGAAGGGTCCAGATTCTGGATGGTGGTCAGTAAGGTTGTTTTCATGGACTCCGACAAGACATCCCACCACTGATTAATACGGGGCATATACACAATACAGGGGGAGGTTCTCATTGCTTCACGGAACACCTATACAATACAAATCACCAGAATATGTTACTGTGGTGATTTAGAAATTTAAAATCAATTCACCTTTAACTTACACATTGTGCTCTATCATGTAATAAATACCCAGGTGAAAGTATATTGCCACTTTTAGAGCTGTGGAAAATCATTGGACCTCAGGTCCTGAATAACAATTTTTCATGGGGTCTCTGATGAGACCATGACTTACTATGGAGAGAAATTATATAGGCAGTGCCTGCTGTCCAATCCTGTTATGTTTATACATAATAAAATGTTGTTTCAATTAGAACTCTACTAATTTTTACATAAAATTGAAGAAAAGTTGCACTTGTACTTACATCACTCAGTTCATTTACATATAGATCATCTGTATCTTACATGAGCACAGGCTTCCTCTGGAGTCCTGGAGGAGATACAGAACATGGTGGCCAGATCCAGCAGGTGAACAGACAGGTGTTCCATGTGATGTAGGAGAGCAGGTCCCAGGTGTGTGGTCTGTCCTCTACCTGCTGGTCCCTCCAGGATCAAACGGGGTCGGTACAAACATGGCTTCCTGCTGGAATAACTGTTAAAAGAGAATACACATGTATCTAACAGACAGGTACCATAGTTCAATACCTAAAATATACTTTGATTTAATTTTCTCTATCAATCAAAGGTTCCGAAGTGTTGCAAAGATTCAAAGAGAATATACATTTCAGAATATCTAGATTAAAGCTGATTAATGTTTAAGTACTATAAATCACATTTTTAGTTTACCTGAAACAGTTTGCTTGCAAAAAAATCAATCTTGTGTATAATTTAATTGCTTATGAATATTAAGTTCTGTATCTGCGAATAGTGAAAATTTTGTTTCGCTAATAAAGAGTAAACGTCTGGATTTTTTTTTCTCGAAATTAATGTGTCACGAAAATTTGGTGATTTTAAGTATGCATGCAGAAATTAAATTGCACTTGTGGCTACCTGATAAGATTATCCATGAATTCTTCATCTGTGACTCGACTTCTTCTCTTTTCCTCATAAATTGTCATCATCTCTTGGTTCTCATCTTCACTCCAGTCATCAAACAGTCCCTGAGACTGGGCTACTCAAAAACAAGAGTTACATCATTATGCAGAAAAATTACCCCTAAAATATAATTTGAAACAGATTATTA
Organism: Saccostrea glomerata; assembly: GCA_003671525.1. Lineage (NCBI taxonomy): Eukaryota > Metazoa > Mollusca > Bivalvia > Ostreida > Ostreidae > Saccostrea > Saccostrea glomerata. The sequence goes on along the minus strand of PRKT01000020.1, from coordinate 1,510,072 downwards.
TTTAAGTCACAATGTTTCTAATACAAATCTTACTCTTAGAGTCCTGAGCTGATATCTGAGCAATACTGACAGGGAAGGCTTTATGTAAGGCCTCTAGGGCGGTTGAGAGAATGTTCTGTAAGAGTGGCCTGATGTGACAGCTGAGGGCTTTTCCTGGGGAGGCTACACATCGCTGTGAGGCCGGGACAATAGACTGCATGGCTTCCTGGAAGTCCTGGGCGCTGATACTGATACTGGAGACATCAATCTGAAGCTTCTCCGAGGACTGGTAGATCTGAGGGTACCTCTTCCTCAGAGCAAGCAGAGCTGCCTCCGTACACAGAGCCTTCAAGTCAGCTCCACAGTAGCCTACAAAATAAAGGTTTTAATTTAATTAATGAGAAAACTCACCTTCTGAAGGTTGAAGAAAAACTGGGGTTATCTAGATAACTGATCAAAGACTTACCAACACAAAGATCAGCCACACTGTTGATGAACTGAGGTAGTAGTTTAGGGTTCCAGTCTTTAGTGTGTATAGCAAGGATTTGTCTTCTTGCCTGAAAGAAGTAGAGAACGTAACACATTTTCTTCAAATATCAGCTGCTGATTTGCTTTAACAAAACTTTTCTCATTAGTTTCTGAAATATTATTACCTCTTTTGAGGGCAAAGAAAACATGAATTCTCTGTCAAATCTGCCTGGTCTTCTGAGGGCAGGGTCAATGGAATCAATTCTGTTGGTAGCTCCAATGACAATGACCTCCCCTCGGTTATCAAGCCCATCCATAAGGGCCAGGAGTGTGGACACAATAGAGCTGTGGATCTGATCCTGGCGACTAGATCTGACAGGGGCTAGTCCGTCTATCTCATCAAAGAAGATGATAGAGGGTCGCATCTGATAGGCCTGTATCATGGAAAGAAATTTTCATGCTGGGTTTACATTTGCATTTGTTTTGTTTCTTATATAGACTTTGAAATTAAAATGAATCAAATCAAATCAATATATGTACAACATATGCCCTCATACTTGATCAAAGAGAAGGCGAAGCTGACGCTCTGACTCTCCAACCCATTTGCTCAAACAGTCTGCACCTTTCCTCATGAAAAAAGCTACACGTTTATCTCCCTTGCTGCATTCATTTGCCAGGGCTCTTGCTACCAAGGTTTTTCCTGTACCTGGAGAATTCACGAAAAATTACAATTCTTTTATAAAGCAATTCAAAATGCATGAATATCTTAATTTTCCAAATTGATTTATGAGTCAATAAAATCCATGCAATCTTACCAGGTGGTCCATAAAACAGGCATCCTCTTGGAGGTGCTATCTTAAATCTTTCAAAGACTTCAGAGTAGAGAAGTGGGAAAACAACCATTTCTTTTAGAGCTCTGATATGCTTCTCTAGGCCTCCAACACTGTCAAAAGTTACCTGTGGGAAACATTCATAGAAAAATTATTTCATTACAGTGACAAATAAATTTTGGGAGGAAATATTAAATAATACTATTGACAGTTTTCCGACGCATGAAAAAGACAGTGTAACTTTTGACAGAATAAGGTACACAATATGTACAATTTTATCAAAAAGAGAAAAAAAAGGATGTATGTAAAAACCTTACAGATTTATCGATCGTCATAGGGTCAATATCAGCCAGACTTGCTCCTATCCTCTGTCTGTCTTTCATGGTTCCCACGATATCTTTGTCTGTCAGGTTCATAGGCAGGAGCTGATTACGTGCCCGGGCCATACTTTTGGCCTTCCTCCTCTGGAAGTGCTCTTCATCACTGCTGGACCCTGAAGCTGAGGAAGAGGTGCTGGAGCTGCCATGGAATGCTCTCTTTCTCCTATAAATCAGAGAAAATTTCAGATAATATATTTATGCTCCAGGGAATAAGGGCATAGGAACAGTATCATCCCAGCCCTACTATATATGTGCAAAATGTTCCCATAAGAATTTGTAAGCCTTATGTGTACTATCTAGTTCTCAGTGAAGGGTGGAAACCTACCTAAGGTTGACACGTCTATGAGCTGGAGAACGATAAACTGGCGAGTGCTTCTTCTTTCTTCTCACTGGTGAATCTGGTGCATCAGCAAATATTGTGGGTTTTCTACGCCGTCTCTCTTCTGCAAAACATGGAAGTGTTCAAAAGACCACACTTAAATATCGAACAGACCTTAACATTATTAGATGCTCCTTTACTGACCTATTGGCACTTCAAATAGCTGTGTTCTAGGTTTGTGTTCCCTGAGGTAGTATGAGCGTCTCTGTGATTTGTCTGACTTCTTATCTTCATCTTCGTCATCCTCCTCTTCTTCCTCTTCATTATTTTCCTCACCCTCCTCATCTCCTTCTTCATCATCGTTATCTTCCTCTTCTTCTTCACTGGACTCTATACAACAGATAAAGGTAAAGGCTATATAATGTTTCTTCTTTTTTAAATACAGGTTAAACACTAACTTCATCCATGTTAACACAGAAATCATTCTGTTAATCGAACTCGTGAAAATTTCAAAAGATTTTGTTTTATTCCGCTATCTAATTTCATTTTACATTCTCATAACAATTATTTTCCCCCTCCTTATTGGTTTTTTTCAGTATTCCTTCCAGAACTCACCACTTTCTGACGACTCATGTACAGGCATTCCATACATGTCTCTCTTAACAGGCTTCCTCACTCTCTTAACTCTGCTGTACATACTTTCTTCCATGTCATCAACCTGGCGATAAATACTCAACCATGTCAGACGATGAATTTATAATTCAATGTTTCATGAATTCAAAAGCTACAAAGGAAAAGCTCTAAACACAATCCTACAAAATCTTTCACTTGTCTAGTATGCTCTAGTATTTGTTAGAAGAGAAAAAAAAACCTATAAAACATTTTCCATTTTTCCAAATATTTTCAAACTTGTGTGGTAAATTCTTATTATTTTCTTAACATCTACTAGAAAATATATGTAAATTTCATTCAAACATCTAATTCATAACATACAATTTCTGCTTCTTCCACTCTTCTTTTCTTTCGGGGATTGTCCTCCGTATGATCATAGCTCTGCTTATCAACATACAAGGCCCTATCCAAGATCTTGGGGTCAAACGTCCCGTAAAGCAGATTCTTCTGTCGGCTACTGCGGCGTACTGCCACCTCTTCCTTCTCCTCCATGATTGGCCGACTTCTACGAACGGATCGTACTGGCCTTGGTGATGGTTTTTTATCGGATTCTGCAAAATTGTTTTTATATCAGTTGACAGAACTGGATAATACGTAACCAACTTTTAAGTGACAGCATTTTGGTCAACTCAAAATGTGATCTTGAAACGGCTTGCCCAAATGCATTTGAAAACAATAATTGTTCATCTAAGATGTAAGTTTAGATGCTTACTCTGTAAATCAACCCTTGAAAATTTCTCTATTTTATGCTCACCATAATCACTTTCTTCATCTGTTGGGTCATCATCATGTATTATAAACCTACAACCAAAAAAACATGTACTAAATTCTAACTCACATACTGTAAAATGCTTACAGTGAAATGAAACAAATGTTCAGGGTTTTAAACTTACTTGTAATCCTTGATTGCCATGTGGGCTACTAAACTTACAAAATTTATTCACTCACAAATTATCACACCTTCTATTGAATAAAATTAAAACAACCCCATTTTTCGTTATTTTTTTCATCATATGCTTCATGATTCTTTTCTATCCGTAGAAACATTATGCATGACTTATCTAAATTTGAAGTTAAACTCTTTTGCTTAAAAAGATTGATATGGTTATTAAACATCATACAGGGATTTTCCACACCAGTTTGGGAATGGGGCCCGGGCCCTTGCAATTGGGAATTTTACGACGTTTTATCAAAAATTGGGAAATTCTGATATGCTAATGTAAGACTATATTTCAATAAATATTTAACAGTTAGTGAGTCAGAATGAAGTTTATTGTCAAAACAAAATCTTAAAATCTAACCATTCTATTCTTTTGTGTTATAAAAAGTGTGATTGCTCGGTTTAAGATTTCCTGATTTAATCATATTAATTCATCATCATTTGTGGAAGAACTGCAAATTCTCATTAAATGATCTAATGAAGAATTAGTAAGCCTATTTCTCGGGTTGTGCACAGCAAATTTAACTAAGTAAGATTTCATTTCGTTTTTAAGGAAATTTGGAATGAAGCCATTTTTATTTTCATGGATATACTAGACTGTCATATTGCTTGAAACACCTGACGATATTTTTACTTTGTAACTTATTTTTAAAAAACTCCGTTAGTCTCCTATTGCCTTTACTTTTTGTCAAGGTCTTTTTGTAATATTTCAAATTGTGGCTCATTTCTCACATGTCACGTTTCTGCTTAGCCATTTGATTTCCGCTTTTTTTTAAGAATTCCGATCCCGTATTTTGTAAGGATTCCGATCCCGACCGAATTTTAAACGCAAATAATCTTAGGGGAAAAATAAGGTTAAATTTTGGGAAAAAAGGTAGGTTTTTGCAATTGGGAATGGGGCCGAAATTCGGCCCTACACGGGGCAGTAGAAAATCCCTGTCATATATTCAAGCACATGGCAGGTTTTTTCACAGATACAACCAAGATACTTTTTGGTTTGTTGGGCTCATTGACGTGTCGATGCCACATAGTGTCTGTCACAATCACTCAGACGCCTTATGTATAAGTACTTCTCACCGATTAATATAAAGCACTTTACTGTTTACGAAATTTTCTAGAAAAAAAATTGAACATTCGGATAAAATTAAATTTTCTAATCGCCATGTGGGCTACTTGAATGTAATTTTAAGTGTGACTGGTTTACCTGCGTCTGGTAGCTGCTCTAGTACTTCTCTGGTTTACTGACTTTCGGAGTCTCCTTGGTGAGAAGTCAACAACGCCACTACTCTCATCTGTCTCTTCTCCCTATCAATTATTTTAAGTCATTCATTTTTGTTACGCACAGTTACACATTTTACTTTAACTCATATCACAAGCATATAACTCTGAATTACATGGAGTACACCATATTTCAGCTGAACAAAAAAATTGGAAAAATTCTGTATTTTTTTTTTATTAAAGGAGAATAAAACATAAATTTCATTTTATTGCTGGAATATGATATGTATATATATATTCAAGGCCACTTATTTCTAACCCGCTTCATGGAGAGGGGCAGAGTTTTAACTCGTTTTTTTTTTTATAAATAAAGACATTGAGCAAGTCAAGCATGTCATATATCATATGGTTGTGTAGATCAATTATAATTCATTGTAGAAAACAAAGGTAAAGTAATTTGCCTTTGCATTTTTCTGAAAGTGTACACAACTGTAATTCAGGGGAGGAGAGTTGGATGCCTTTCGATTGGTGATCATACTTCAATAATGCTACTTACTACAAAATTGACCACAGTTCCAAACAAGTGCCTGTTATGTAATGGGATTAATTTGTGTCATGGCTGTCCCTAAGGATTGAATTTAAAAGGAAGAAAGAGATCTGGGTTTCCTCACCCAAATGGAGAGTTTATGAGGAATCACAAAGGGATTACATAATCATAGGTGAAGAAATTCCCCAACCCTCGCATTTTAGGACAGCCCTGTTTATAGTAAAGCCGACCAGTCAATAACATATCACATTGAAGGTATATGTAAGACAAATGTGTCATAAATGGAATATACAGCTTTCCTTCTGCAGTGCTGTATCGTATTATCCGGCAAGGCACTTTGTTGCCTGTTTGCCATAAAATAAGTTCAAGATTCAGTTTTAAATACAGTCGAAACATAGATTCACTGTTGCAAGTATTTAATTTTTGAAAATTGATTTCACAGATCTGACTATAACTAAAGATGCTACGATGTACATGGAAGTGAAAGTAAATAAGTACAGGAACCTATGATTCACGAGGAAATTCGAAATAAAAGAAAACCCTTTGTTTGATATCAAAGGTTGTGCGAAAACACACTTGTATCAGATGAAATCTTACGTTCGCTTCATGTCCCCTCTTGTCGAAATCTTCATGTGACAAAAACGACACATCCGAGCGATTTTCCGCTCGGTGTCTAGTATTCACCATTCTTTTTCGGCTGCTTTCCTACTTTCATGAAGCCCTCTCACATCGAAAGCACTTACTACGCACAATGTAGTGCAAGCATATTGCAAGGAATTTATGGAATATGTCTGAAAAATATATTCTAAACCAAGTAGAAATGAAATTAAACGTTATAAAACTACTATTTTAAGGGGTAACATGTCCATTTATAACATTTTTTAATCATGCGGATGATATTGATCTCATTTTCATAACATAGGTAGAAATGGCGCCAAATGTAATTGGGTGGTCTCCCACTTTTAACATAAACAAACTGATAAAAAGAGATCACCAGATATTGACAGTAACGTTCAACAAAATTTAAGAACGCCTTTTTATTCTAAATATGCATTTAGTTTTCACATCATGATCTTCTTCGCCTACGTTTATATTCTGTGCTGATTAATCATCATTTATAGATAGGGTGGGGGATATATTGGTAGGCATACAGCATGTACAGATTTAGGCTAGGTTTCCCAAAGATTTCCTCTGATATTTATTAGTTTGTTAAGCCTACTCTTCTATGTTGCACATGAATTTATTTGAATTTTATTTTAAATGAAGTATTCTTGAAAAATGGCGACAAAGATCATGCAGGCGTGAGTATTGAGTATCCAGAAAAACACACATAGAGTATTACAGAAGCATTTGTTCAGGCACATAGTATCATTTTTGAAAGTAGAACAGTCAGGATTTTTTTTTCAAACTTATATGGCCTGAAACGCTCACCAGCTGTTGACTGTAACAAAGAAAAACTTGTTGTCCAACTCGAAAATCCTATTTCTTGAGGAAGACCAACTTTTTGCATCATCAAATTTTCGCTTTGCCCTGGTTTGATTTTATTGCAACAAAATATGGAGAATGAGCCTTTCAATGAACATTACAACTGTATATTAATATTTGGGGAAGGGGGGGGGGGGTAGTTCACTTCTATTTCATTTTATATTCAATTTTAGATTTAGAATATCTTGTATAAAAATATTACCTGCACATTTTCATTAAATATGCATTCATAGTTAAGTTTTATTGCGATATTTCACCAATCGGAAATTATTTCAATTATACGTTTTCATAATAAAACACATTTAACAAAATAGAGAATGTTTTTCACAGATTTTACGGAAAAATTTCTTTCTAAAAATTCAGATACTGTAACTTTTTAAAGAGAAATTCAAGAAGGAAGAAAAATAATTTGAATAATCGGTATGTCTTCGCTTTATTTTAAAACAATGATCAACGCATTATAAGTCCTTGACAATGTTCTGTTCCTTATATTTCTCTACTACTTATGAACAAACTCTATTTTTATACTTACTCAGTTACTTATACATGTTTAGATAGGTATATGTCTCAGTGTAAATAAGTCATCTTTTCACCGTTCTTTTTATAGTCATGAGGTCACTTAACACAAACATATATTTGATGCATGGATATTTTTTGAATGATTTTGATTTAATTGGAATGCCTTATATAATAAATCCCCGAAATATAAGGAAATCGTAGGTTTTCCTTGGTGCTAAGATATGAGATTTTGTTTTTGCTTTCTAAATATATATTTCTATACAAAACTTTGCACAAATGTTTAACCTTAGGACAAAATCTTACAAAATGCTCCCTCTTTACTTGATAAACATTATTCAGGTTATCAATTTAAATCTTAAACTATGAGAAAATGAAATATTGGATTTGCTGATTTCTGAAAAAAGTTTGTTTGTGTTATTTATCCTTAATTACTAAATTAGTAATAAAACTTACATCTCTTATTTCTCATCTCATGTTGTGATGAATTTTCGTCAAATTTAACGTCATTGATATAATTTCAACGTCCTCATTATTCAAACACAGTGTAACAGGGGCCCTGGGCCGATATCATAAAATATGAAAACGGGCGGATCGAAACCTCAGTCTCCGATGTAATAAAATACGTTTGTTATTTCGCGGCATATTTGATCACGTGACTGATGAACCAACATGGCAGGAGCTCGACAGTATATTACAAACGAACATGAGAAGTTACCGTGCTAATTTTGATAGGGTTGGATTTATAATAACGAATTGAGAGAATAGAAATTAAATTCATTTTTGTAAAATTTCATCATAAGGGCAAAATGTCCACAATAGTGTCAGGTTCAAGAATTTTGGGAACTGTCACCCACGTGGAGTTCGGCGCAGGTGTGTGTTACGGATACTGTCAGTTGTGTGAGGAAAATGTTGTTGAAGAACTCGCAGAAAATATTCAGAGTAGTGTAGGAAATTGTGCAGTGTTAGATGGTAGGTTAGGAAATGATGAAATTGTTTTAGCATTGTTTCACGAGGATGATAATTGGTACAGAGGCAAGATTGTCGGAAAAGGCGCCAACAACCTGTCCATCTTTTTTGTTGATTATGGCAACACAGAAACTGTTAGTGCAGACAATATTAGGAAACTTCCTAGCTTGCTGAAGCATGTAGAACCACTGGCAACAAAGTGTGTATTTGTTGATATCTCTCCATCAAGAGGTCAATGGACACCAGAGGAAGAGGAGGCAGTGAAAGAGAGACTGCTGAATGAAGAATACATGGTAGAAGTTGGTCAGAAATCTCCACAGGGATATGCTGTAAGACTGCACAGTCCATCTGCCAATGGCCTGCCCTCACCCAGCTCCATGACATTACAAAATGTCAATATGAACTCTTGTTATCAGTGCTATATTTCATACATAGAAAGTGCAAATAAATTTTGGGTTCAACTTCAAGAAACAGAAAATGACTTAAACGACTTAATGAGTCAAATTGCAGAATACTGTTCAAGCAGTGCTGAAAAACTTGGAAGTCCACAAATGGGAGAATTTTGTCTGGCTTATTATAGTGAAGACGAGGCACCATATAGGTCACAGATATTAACAAGTACCTCAGACAAATGTCTTGTGCAGTTTGTAGATTATGGAAATTCAGAATCCAAGTCACACAATGAACTATTATCTCTTCCTGCCAAATTCATGAATTTTCCAATTCAAGGTATTAGGTGCTGTTATAAAACTACCAGAGTGAATCCGAGTAAACTCGAGGACAAGCTGCAAGAACTTTCAGCTTCTGAAGGAGTGGTCAGAGTTACATTTCTGAGGAAAAGTTATGACGAGTACACAATAGAAATAGATGAGATCGAAAGGATGGAAAGTCGTGGAAGCTCAAACAGTTCTCAGACATTAGAGTCTCAGCATGAATACCCTGTAACGTCACTTGTAGGTAGTCAGAGTTACGACGTATGTATTTGCTTTGTGGAGCACCCTGGTCGATTCTTTGTGCAGCTTCTTGGAAGTTCTGATACAGTTAGTGAACTGATGGATCTAGCCCATGAGGAATTCATAACAAACAGGCCGCTTTCAAGACCCTCTCCCAAACAATCGTGCCTAGCCAAAATGAGTGATGGAGCAGTGTACAGGAGTTTTGTGGAATCTGTTGGATCTTCTATTACCATCACATCAGTAGACTTTGGGTTTACAGAAACTCTAAGTGTACAAGACCTCGGAGAAATTTCAGAAAAATTGACATCTATCCCAGCACAGTGTGTACAATGCACCGTAGACCTCACAAAGATGACACCAGACTACTGGTCAGAAGGAGAAATAGAAATTCTAAAAGGATTTGAAAATGACGCACCTTTAGTATCAAAGGTAACCTCAAGCAGAGGAGGAGTGTACCAGTTAGACCTCTATGATACAAGAGACAAAGACATAGATCGTTACTTGAATGAGGAGTTGTTAGGAGTCAAAAAACAAGGGAAATCTGTGTCGTCCTATAAAGAGTCCGCCAGGCAGCCGGTCGCGAGAGTAAGGATACCAGAGCCAGACGTCCTTGTTGGAAGCGCAGAGTTGGTCTGTGTCACTGCGATGTACTCCACGAAACAGTTCTACGGACAGCTCACCAAGGTTCCCGTTGAAAAGTTCTCCTCTCTCCAGCAGACTTTATTGAAGGTTTACGAAATGGGACAGGACGTCGTAGCTGACTGTCAGGTGGGAACATTCTGCTGTGCGAAGTACACGGACGGATCCTGGTATAGAGCTCTCGTTACGTCTGTCACAGGGAGTACCGCGGAGATCATGTTTATTGATTTCGGCGACTCCTGCACCGTCCCCACGGCTTCGTTGTATCAGATTCATCCTAGTGTTGCTGACACCCCACAACTCTGTATCATGTGCCAATTCCAGAAACCCCCGACCAGTGTCAGTTTGACGGATTTACAGACTCTTTTGGTTGACAAAGTAGTGGAGGTCAAACTTGCGTCCAGGACAGGCAAGTAACTCCTTATCAAGACCCTCTCCCAAACAATCGTGCCTAGCCAAAATGAGTGATGGAGCAGTGTACAGGAGTTTTGTGGAATCTGTTGGATCTTCTATTACCATCACATCAGTAGACTTTGGGTTTACAGAAACTCTAAGTGTACAAGACCTCGGAGAAATTTCAGAAAAATTGACATCTATCCCAGCACAGTGTGTACAATGCACCGTAGACCTCACAAAGATGACACCAGACTACTGGTCAGAAGGAGAAATAGAAATTCTAAAAGGATTTGAAAATGACGCACCTTTAGTATCAAAGGTAACCTCAAGCAGAGGAGGAGTGTACCAGTTAGACCTCTATGATACAAGAGACAAAGACATAGATCGTTACTTGAATGAGGAGTTGTTAGGAGTCAAAAAACAAGGGAAATCTGTGTCGTCCTATAAAGAGTCCGCCAGGCAGCCGGTCGCGAGAGTAAGGATACCAGAGCCAGACGTCCTTGTTGGAAGCGCAGAGTTGGTCTGTGTCACTGCGATGTACTCCACGAAACAGTTCTACGGACAGCTCACCAAGGTTCCCGTTGAAAAGTTCTCCTCTCTCCAGCAGACTTTATTGAAGGTTTACGAAATGGGACAGGACGTCGTAGCTGACTGTCAGGTGGGAACATTCTGCTGTGCGAAGTACACGGACGGATCCTGGTATAGAGCTCTCGTTACGTCTGTCACAGGGAGTACCGCGGAGATCATGTTTATTGATTTCGGCGACTCCTGCACCGTCCCCACGGCTTCGTTGTATCAGATTCATCCTAGTGTTGCTGACACCCCACAACTCTGTATCATGTGCCAATTCCAGAAACCCCCGACCAGTGTCAGTTTGACGGATTTACAGACTCTTTTGGTTGACAAAGTAGTGGAGGTCAAACTTGCGTCCAGGACAGGCAAGTAACTCCTTTATTTTCCCATATACAAATAGCATTTCTGGCGTCTTTCAGAATAAGCTACAATGAAGCGCATTGAAGTAAAATTTTCTGTTTGGATGGAATGTTTTGAGCTATCTTTAGACAGGCCCATTTCTTAAGAAAGGAAAAATCGGTCAAATGATTCAATCGAATACCTGTAGAACAGATATTCCCTAAATATAATAACCAATCAAATTGAGGGTCTACATAAACACCGAGTAAGTACGTGTTCGGCCAATACATGTATTATGCTAACTCAAATGAACATGATGAAATCATAATTATGTACAAATTCTTTGCAAAGCGTGTTTTACATAAGCGGGAACTCTCTATATAGTTCTTTCTTATTTAAAAATCTTCATTTCAGTGTAACTCATGATGCTTGTCGCTGAAAGAGGGGTGTCCTAAAACATTACGACGAATATTTCTATCTCGTTTCTAAAGAAATGGGCGTGTCTTTATGTTATAATTGACGTTCAAAACATGACTCAGAACGTTTCATCCAAATGGAAAATTTTACCACTTCAATGCGCTTCATTGTATGTTTGCAAAAAAATGTTTGTTGTGATTTTATTTTTGTTATTTTATTTTTACAGAAGGAGTATTTCCAACGTTCCAGGTTGAACTGACGAGCCATTCAAACAACAGATCCATCACCAGTAAACTGTTTGGGAACCAGCATAAGATCCCACGCCTCCCTCAAGCTGCCATGCAGAGTGGGTAAGTCGAACCATGCTTTCAAGATAAAAATACATGTATGTACATTTAAGAATTACCCATGCAGTGCCAGTTTGTAAAGCTTCAGATTGCTTTCTTCCCTCTTGAAAATAAGTATCTCCATGGGTTACGAAAGAATGTGGTTAATGCTCTATCTTAAAAACTGTAATATTTAAGATTAAAAAGATGAGCAAAAACCATTATATTTGTTAACTGTAATTGGCAAACCCTGAGATGGAGAAGGAAAATTGATTATTACTTTATCAATATTTTATTTTCAAAGTAAAATTGCGTTCAGATATATATCTTGATGATCTAAAATGTGTTTTTGGATGTAAATAATATGTTAAATTTATTGTTGATGTTAAGAAGCGGTGGTGAGAGGAAGGGGATGGTGGCTATTGGTGACATGGAGGAGGTTATGGTGACACATGTGGTGGATCCCGACCACTTCCACTGCCAGCTCAGTAAGACCGCCGTCCAGCTGGACGCACTGATGGAGAGTCTGGACAAACACTACTCAACCCTGAGTGAGTACGATGAACAGCTGACCAATGTGTCGCTCGGACAGCACTGTGTGGCTAAATATAGCGCTGACCAGGACTGGTACAGAGCACAGATTTCAGGTCAGTGTGTAAATGTTGCATAAACATGATAAATATGAAGAGAAAAAAATTCAATTTGGAATAAGGCGTAACAAAAAAATATGTTTGTTTACGGTTACCCGACCGACCCTAATTTTCATCGCCGACCCAAACTTTTTTTTCGTCGTTAAAATCCTGAAGTTTCTGGCCGGTCAGTTTAACTTTTACATTCATCTTTGAAATCGAAATTGAAAGTATAAAAACAAAACCAGCAAGTTCAATTTTTACACCAATGAGTTCATTGCAATTTGCTTACCATTGCATGGCAGTTGCAGAGGTGTGCAACTAGCATCACCCGATGCCCTGTGTTACCGTTTTTGGGGTAGTAAAAATTAAAATTATGCATATAAAACATGAGAAATACAAACGGTATTTTCACTCGTTGTTTTTCTATTTAATTTCCAACTAATGAAAATTTTCCAGGCAGCATGCTTCAACTGTTCTTAAATTACTTTAACCTTCTCCATTTTGAAGTACTACCTTACTTATTTACTTCAAAAACGATCGTTTTTTCCTAATCCGAATTTCCTCCATTCCTCTTTTTATGATAAATACATGCATCTCTTTCCATTATTTACGGCCCCCAACCAACTAATAGCTAAGTGTTGTGTGGTTAAACTTTAATATATATCGATTGTATTTAATGGTTTGAAATGAAAATAAAATGATTTTGCTTCATTTTAGATAAGCTACACTGCTAGCTCACAATATGTTCAGAAAAGAAAAGATAATATAATTTCTTCAAATTTTTAAACTTCAACTTTAAAAGGGATGACTTAATTAGGACCCTGTCTTTCTCAATAATGAACTTTTTACAATATTTGTTTTTACAATTTTTTGACCCTATACTTGGACTGCTCACTTTTAACTTCGGGCTAGTAACTTTATTGCTGTTACAAGCCTGCGGGCTAGTACTTGATTTTTTTTTATTGCACACCCCTTGGTTGTAAGGCAGTTGGCAAGAAACCACCCATATTTCAAGCCAAAATAAAGTGAGGCACTATACATTGGTAAAACTGTTTTGTAATTCAACCAATTCATGTGAATTTGTGTATAAAAAAATTCAATAAAATAAAAAAAAATTCCTACCTACCGACCCTATTTTATTTCAGCATGTAACAGTAAACAAAGATATTTTTTGTTTGGCCTAAGGCAAATTAATTTACAAATAATAGGTCAGTTACAAATAATAGGTCAGTGTAGAGTTATAGTTTAACTATGAATGAAGTTTAAATTATGGAATCAGTTACTTTGAAATGCATGTACTTGGATAAAACAGACTTGTCGAAATTTTTTAATCACTGTCAGACAATTGGTCTGACAAAGTCGTATGTTCTGCCGGACCAGTCAAACTTTTGTCAGACCAGATACTTGTACCTTATTTTGACGCTGAGAAAGTCACATAAATAACAGCACCAAAATGCCCTTTATTATTTTCAACAGCCTTCAGTATGACAATTAAGTTTCCTTTCTTGGGATAGAAAGCCTTTAACATAGACATAAATAACATGTTTTATGACTTTGCTATAACTAATTTACTTGGCTATCGTCAACATGCCGCAGGCCGCGTATGCGGCCATTTTTTCTGTGTTTGTGACCTTTAACTATGCATCCCGATCCCGACCTTTATTAAATTTGCAATACGCTCAATTTTTTTCAAACGGTCATCTCGACCGACGATTTCTTAAATGTTATCGGTCCAGACAAATTTTTACCGGCCTTGCCGACAGGACCGACGGATTTCGACAAGTCTGATAAAATGAAGGTGTCTTAAAAATTTGTTGAAAAGAGCATGTTAATCAAATGGGAATCTATTAATTTGAAATAATAAGATAAATGCTTACAATGTCTTAATGTTTACAAACAGGCATGTTGAACAATGGGATGGCAGAGGTAAAGTTTATTGACTATGGGAACACAGAGTGTTCACCCAAGGAGAACCTGAAACAGATCAGTGATGAATTGATGACACTACCTCCCCAGGCGGTACTCTGTGGACTGGAAGGTGGGTCACAACATTCGTATAAAAAATCAGTTATGTTGTGTCACATGAATGTGCATTGTTATGAACTTAAAACTTTTAAGTCATTAGTTCTTCAATATCACAGCGAATTACCAGTTAAGTTTTCAAGTTTAAGTTAAGCTTGCCAGAAAGCTCAATAGGGTATTCAATTAGGTCTTAACAAATATGACATAAGGTTTGAATCTAGGCCAAGATGTGTGTATTTGTTGTTAATTGTTATCCTGAAAAATGTTAAACATGACATTTTAAAGGAGTTGCCTCGCCAGATGGATTCTGGTTGCCTGAAAAAGTGGCTCAATTTGAGGACTTGGTTCTGGATCAAACATTCAAGGCCACATTCAAGTCCAAGAAAATGGGAGAGGACATACTGCTGTGTGTCCTGGAAACTCCTGACGGCACCAACATCAACAACAAATACGGCACCAGTACCAACTCGCTTGCTCCCACAACCAGCGAGGCTTCTAGCAACTTTCAACAAAGGTCAGTTAAGTATATTGTGATACAAGTACATATATATATTACAAATGATGTAGTAGGAATTCTTATCTTGGTAAATGTTTTTAAAGTTACTGGTATACTGAAATGTAATATTCAGAGTAGCAATTTAGAAGTAAATAAAAATCTGCTGTACACACTTTGAACAGGGGACGATTTGGAGACAGATCCTCAGGTGGAAGATCCAATGATTCAAGACCAGGATTTGGTGGTGGAGACAGAGGAAGCCGCCCTGGCTTTGACGGTGGTAGTAGAGGTTCAGGATTCAGTTCTGGAGGATTCGGAAGCAAATCTCCGCCTGGCCGCACCACCTCAGGGGATGGAGGCTGGGATGAGACCCCTTCAGCTAGTTCTTCCTCCCACAGCTTTGGAGGTGGAGGTAGAGCAGGGTTTGGTGGATCTGGTGGCTCCTTGGGAGGAGGATTTAGTGGATCCAGAGGATTTGGAGGAAGTGAGGGTGGATCCAGAGGATTTGGAGGAAATGATGGTGGATCCAGAGGATTTGGAGGAGGTGGGGGTGGTTTCAGACGAGAGGGAGGTGACAGAGGTGGAAGTGGTGGGTATATCTTTAATTCTGTTGAATGTTCTTTGTCTAAGATCTGTGAAGATATAGAGTGGAGATCATATGTACACGCATCTTGTCAAGTTTTTGTATCGGTGAAAGTTTTATTAATCTTGGCAAGATGTATTAGATAATTTTTTTCTATATAAAAAAAAAATGAAGAGGAATGACTATTGTAGGCTGTAGAAAATGTGGAGAGGAGGGCCATTTTGCCAGAGATTGTCCTCAAGGTGGATCAGGTGGTGGAGGTAGGGGCTGTCACAAGTGTGGGGAGGAGGGGCACTTTGCCCGAGATTGTCCCAAGGGTGGTTCTGGAGGAGGGGGTGGAAGAGCTTGTCACAAGTGTGGAGAAGAGGGCCACTTTGCCAGAGATTGCCCCAAGGGTGGTCAAGGTGGAGGAAGGGGTTGTCACAAGTGTGGAGAGGAGGGGCATTTTGCCAGAGACTGTACATCAACAAACCAAAGAAGTAAGTATTTGAAGTGAAACTTGCTTAGATGTATGCAAAGACAAAAGATGAAACTATGCAATTAGGAAAAAACAAATTAATAGAAGAAAGAAAATTATATTGAAAAACATGCTATTGGCAAAAATATCTTTAAGAGTAATAAAAATAAAATATGATTGTTAACATAGAAGAGGAAAATTTTGAATTTATAAATTTCCACCTCTGTGTTAAAAAAAAAAATAATAGACATATCTAGTAAGTTGGAAGTTCCTTTTCATAAGAAATTACTTAGAAATCCAAATTGAATTTGAATACCTTTTACTTGTGCTACCAGGTGACAGAGGATTTGGAGGCCGCAGTGGTGGTGGTTTTGGAGGAGGTTCCAGTGGTTTCGGAGACCGCGGTGGTTCCAGTGGCTTTGGAAACAAAGGCTCGGGTGGTGGATTTGGTGGGAGGTCTGAGCGTCCTTCAGGAGGTTTCTCGGGAGGATTTGGTGGTGGTTCCTCAAAGCCAGCAGCTGATGATGATTGGGGAGACTCCTCAGATTCCAAGCCCAGAGGTTCCTCGTCAGGTTTTGGATCCAGGTCTGGAGGTGGATTTCAGGGAGGAAAACCCAGTGGTGGATTTGGAGGAAAGCAAGGGGGTGGATTTGGAGCCAGTAGAGGGGGAGGTGGTTTTGGTGGTAACACAGGTGGTGGTTTTGGTGGTAGTACTGGAGGTGGAGATGGTGGTGCCAATACAGAAGATGACTGGGGAGACAGTTCCACAACCACACCAGCTGCCACAGTCAAGTCACCAGGGTGGAGTGCCACACCCAAGAGAGACGGGAATCAGTGGGGGCATGAGGACGCTGACTTGTATAAACTTGCCAGACTCCCATCAAACAAAGCTGTCAAAGTATATGTAGTGTACGTTAAATCTCCCACTGAATTCTGGAGCCAGATGGTCAGCAAGTCCGAAGAGTTAGAGGAAATGATGGAGAAAATGAACGAAGAGTATAATGGCTTATTTCCCAAAGAGAGATGTGTACATGAGTATGAAGTGGGAAAACCCTGTGTTGCCAAATTCTCTGAAGACAGCAGATGGTACCGAGGGGAGATCTCAAAAGTTGAGGATGACAAAGTGAAGGTACATTTTGTGGATTATGGGAATACAGAGACTGTAGATAAATCTGAAGTGAAGGCAGCCAATGCGAACTACATGAGTCTAGAGATACAAGGAGTCAAATGTTCCCTCAGTGGAGTGGCCCAGGCAGACTGGTCAACAGAGGCAATAGAGAAGTTTGAAGAATTGGTCATGGATAAAGAACTAGAGGCAAACGTTGTCACATTTTCTGGCGGATTGTACATGTTAATGCTATCAGAGAATGAAGATGTTGCTCAGAGCCTTGCTGATGCTGGACTATGTAAAGTTTCCTCAGCTCCAATTGTCAGCAAATCAGTAGAAAATCCTTATCCAGGTCTACCTCAGCAAGAAGGAGAGAAAGTCACCGCTTTTGTGTCTTGGATTGAGAACCCTCACAACTTCTGGATCCAACCAGAGGAAAAAGCCGATAAGTTGGAAGAACTGGTGGCAGAGATACAGGAGCATTATGAAGCTGGAGGCAGTGAAGTGGAGAATGTTAACCTGGGAGATCCTGTTGTCGCTAAGTTCTCTGACGATGAGGCCTGGTACAGAGCTTACGTAGAGAACATCCAGGGATCAAATATAACGGTTAGGTTTGTGGATTATGGGAACACAGACATGGTCACTAAAGATGCACTACGTCAGGTAGAGCATAAATTCCGCGAAGTTCCAGCCCAGGCTCTGAGATGCAGCCTCTCAGGTGTGAAACCACTACAGACTGGATGGTCAGATGACACCAAGGATATCATGCAGAGTTTGGTCCCTGATGCTGTCAGTGTTTGCTTCATGGAGAAGAATTCTGATGGAACTTGGAAGGTTTCACTTTCTGCAGGTGAAGTGGATGTGGCAGAGGAGTTGATCCGGGCAGCAGTTGTGAGGAAGGAGACCTCAGAATCCTCTACATCACTAGTGAAGTCGGAATTCTCTCCTCAGACCCCCTTACCTGTAGACAGTACCCACCAGGTGTTTGTCTCCCACACCAACTCCCCCGCCAGCTTCTACTGTCAGCTAGCACAGAATTCAGATCAGTTAGACACGCTGCTTGGAGAGATAGAGGAACGGGTGGAAACTTTGAATCCAGTGGACAGTGTGTCGGAGGGCATGGCATGCATGGCAAAGTACAGCGTAGACGAGGCTTGGTATCGATCCCTGGTAACTGGTGTCTCTGAAAACACAGCAGATGTCTTATTTGTAGATTATGGGAATTCAGAATCCATTTCTCTAGAGAATATTTGTAATATTCCAACAGAACTTCTCAAACTTGAACCCCAAGCCATACACTGCAAATTGTCAAATCCAGACGGTGTTGGAGATGACTTTGGAGACCGAGTAGCAGATAAAGAGATGACCCTGAAGGTTGTAGGACAGTCACCCACGTGCTTGACAGTAGACCTCTTCTTTGATGATGGAAAACCAGTGTCAGAACACAGGACTGAAGCTCCAGCGAGTGAAGCAGAGGAAGCTCCAATGTACAAACATATCAATTACACAGAACCAGTTGGAACTCAGATTAAATGTTTTGCCACCTATATAAAATCACCCTCCATGATCTACCTGCAGAAAGAAGGGTGTGAGGAACCGCTGGAGACCATGACAGCAAAACTCCAGGAGTCAGCAGGTGCTTGTTCCCTCTTAGCCAATCCAAAACCAGGACAGATATGTGGAACGATATACTCTGAAGACAAGGCTTGGTACAGAGGCATAATAGAGGAGATTAATGCAGGGAAAGCCAAAGTAAGGTTTATTGATTACGGCAATAGTGAGGAAGTAGAAACAAGTTCACTGAAAAACCTTCCATCAGAATTGGCAGCATTACCACCTTTTGCCTATGCATGTTCATTGTGTGGGGTTTCCTCATTGGAGGGAGACTGGAGTTCAGAGGTCACAACCCAGCTGGAGTCCTTGATTGTAGACAAAGATCTGACCTGTACTTTTGTGACTGGATCCGAGGTGAAGCTGGAAGTGGAGGGTAAAGACATAGGGAAGTCACTGGAGGAAGCTGGCCTGGTGAAGTACAAGGAGAGCACCTGTACTCCCGCAGAACCGGAGCCAGTCAGAGTGACGAGTATGGAGGAGCAAGCCATTCCCACAGAGCCAACCACAGCTTATGTCAGCCACTTTGACAAGGATAAGTTCTTTCTACAGTTAGCAAGTCAAGAAGATGCACTGGGAGAGGTCATTGAAAACATTCAGAATCACTGTGAGAAAGCCAAACCTTTGACAGAGGTAGCAGTTAATGAATACTGCTGTGCAAAGTTCACTACAGACAATTCTTGGTACCGTGCCATTGTGACTGACATAAAAGGTGACATGGTGGATGTTCTATTTATAGACTTTGGCAATAGCGACACGGTCACTACAGATAACTTGCGTACTCTTGGAATTACCAGCCCAGCTCTGGCCTGCCGATGTTGTCTTACTGGGTGTACCACCATGTCCACAGAACAACAGGAACTGTTCTCAAAGCTAACACTGGATGCTGAGGTTACCGTGACATTTGACAAACAGGTGGACAACAAACACGAAGTCACATTGACGCTGGCAGAGGATCGTAGTGTTAATAAAGAGATTATACAATTAGGTGAGTCTAAAAACTAAAAATACAAATGTCCCTTGAATGATAATTTAATGACTTACTTTTTGAAGTGATGTTAAGTGTACAGGTAGGAGATTCAGTATTTTGTGATTGATCTTTAACAGGTGTCAGTGAACCAGAGGTGACTAATCACTCAGCAGATCTCTCAGAAATGGAAGAAAGACAAGATGCTGGTAATAATTGAACACAAATACCATTTATCTGAATATTAAAGTACATGGTGTTATCTATGTTTCATTTAAGAATTTTTTATGAAAAACTGTCTTTGGATAATGTTCTAAAATGTCAGAACAGGTAAATAGAACAAAACTGTGGTAGAATTACAAATAATGGAAGCTATGTAAAGCTTTATTTGTCTTATGTACATGTAATATTTTATCTCACAGCTTCCCAGTCGGTGTTGATGGATGAGTCCCATATAACCCTGGATGAAACAGGCTTTGACGAAAATGACCTGAACATCACATGTAATGGAACAAGTAAGTGGCATGGAAAAGTTTCTATACATAAAATATTTATAATTTCTTAAAATGCACAACATTCTTTTTGACTAAGGAATACTTTCCTCCTTTTAGTAACTTCTTCTTTGATCACTAGTTTTAATATTTTCAATACAGTGTCCAAAAAAAATGTTTGTTTGGAGATGTTTAGTGTTATTTATTTGAAATTTTTGTT
The DNA here is from genome assembly GCA_003671525.1 of Saccostrea glomerata. Lineage (NCBI taxonomy): Eukaryota > Metazoa > Mollusca > Bivalvia > Ostreida > Ostreidae > Saccostrea > Saccostrea glomerata. Next base: position 1,489,516 of record PRKT01000020.1, on the reverse strand, counting down.
GAAACAGGTGAGCCATCGGAGGAGGAGGAAACGATCTCTAGCGTGAGCGAGCTGAAGGCGGCTGCCGTCCAGACGGAGGACAGAGTGGAGGTCACGGTTAGTTGTGTTTACTCCCCCAGCTGTTTCTACCTCCACATCGGTGACCCCGCCCCCCTCAACGACCTCCTGGACCAGATGTACGAGTTCTACAGCAACGCCCCTGAGTCGTCCTATAAAATAAAGAAAGTGGACATCAACACGCCATGTGCTGCCAAGTTTTCTGAAGATTCCTCCTGGTATCGAGCTGTCATCAAAAAACAGGTGGACGTTGATAAAGTGGAGGTGATATTTCTGGACCACGGCAATATAGAGGTGTGTACCATCACTGATCTCCGACGACTACTGAAGCGATTCTGTGAGCTCCCAATCCAAGGTGTGGAGTGCTCCCTGGCTGGGGTGAGGTCAAAGGATGGGCCGTGGAGTAAGGATGCCACAACACTCTTCACAGAACTTACTCAGGACAAGTTAGTCATTCTTACATGATAAAATCTGTTTATTAAATGTCTAGCTAGATCTGAACATTTATTATTTTTCTATGCTTAAAAAAAATAAAAATTCTATTTCCATAAAAGTTGACATGAAGATTGTAAAATAAATCTAAATTTTAGTCATATACAGTAAGTAGAAATTTTAATATACCTAAGTGTCTTTAAAACAAAAATTAAATGCATTCTTATAAAGAATTAACATAAAACTTCTTTTGTTAAATCAAAGTGAGGAACGTTCATTTTGTTTGTTAAGCTGTTCTTATGAACACATGTAAAACTCAAGGGTGAAGATTCACTTATGAAATAATGCTTGTAATCATGTTATTTTTTCAGGACTTTACTGGCAGACATAATAAGCCTTGGAGATGACAACAGCTGTATTGTACAGCTTCTTCACATGGGTCTGTCAATCAGCGAGCGTCTGATAGAGGAGGGACACGGGATCCAGGCGACCACGCCCGTCACCATCAGCAAGAAGGTCAAGCGGGTTTTTTCTGACTCCAGTGATGTAGCTACCCCCTCACTCAAGCTATCTGAGGAGCACTCAGCAGTGAAAGAAGAACAGGGCATTCTGTATGGCAGGTTAGTTATGTCTGAACTCTTCAGGTGTACTCGATACTTATACATGTAGAACAGGGTATTCTTTATGGGATAGACTATCTCAACACTGTTCAAATGTATACTTGCACAAGTAGTTCTGATCATTACTGAATAACGCTTGTGAAAATAACAAGAGGTCTTTGAAAATAAGTTATCTTAAAATTGCTCAAATGTATAATTCTTTTTCATGTAGCAAGCAGGGAAATTTTGGTGAATGTCAAAAAAGACCTCATTCCCAAAGTTGGTTGTAGGCTGGGAATGGGATGAAATTTTAAACACAAGGTTTTCTGTGAAAAGTCCCTTGTTGTTTTTAAAATTAAAGGGGGGAAAATATGTGCATATACATGTAAGAGAAATTTTGACTATAAATCAGCATTATTTTGTAGGTTTACCTCAGTAGCTGTGGAAGCAGACACTGAATATATAGTTGCTCTAACTAACATTGAAAACCCTGAAAATTTCTGGTGTCAACTGGTGGACAATGTGCCTAGTCTGGATGAACTAATGGACAAAATGCTGATAAAATACTCTGCTGGACGTAAAGGAGACCCAACATCTGAAAATAAACCCGAATCTGTATCAGAGGACGGTGCACAGAATGGGGAGGAGGAGTGTAACAATGAGATAGGTGGAGAGCTTGAGGACATCAAAGCAGGAACCTCCTGTTGTGTGTTTTTCCCGGTGGACGGTCAGTATTACAGGGCAGTAGTCCAAGAGGTGAACGAGGAGAATGTTGAAGTATTTTTTGTGGACTTTGGAAACCAGGAGATTGTCAAAAAGTGCAATATTTTCCAGCTTTTGGATGATTTTTGTGAAATGTCTGCTCAGGCTATTCACTGTCGCCTCGCTGGCATCGTCAGTCAGTCGTGGGATTCCAGCTCCCGTGGAAGGTTTGATGAGCTGACGGAGGATAAAGAACTGATCATGTATGTCACGGAGAAGTCAGAGATTGGGCCGCACTTTGTGGAGTTGTCAGACGACGAGACGTCCATCACAAGCTGCCTGATAGAAGGAGGGTACGCCCAGCCTGACCTCGCCGCAGACGAGGAGGAGGCTATTGATCTGGTATCCTTGTTCAGTCCGTATTCCTGGACTTTGTTATCATTGGACATGGAGTACGACGTCACGGTGACAGCTGCAGATAATCCTCTACAGTTTTATGTCCAGCTAAATGACTGTAACGAATTGTCAAAAATTGAGGAGGAGATTAACAAATGTGTTGAAGAAAACCTACAGAAGTTATCTGATGTCAAGGAAGGTGTTGCTTGTCTGGTCCTCAATCCGACGGAAAAACAATATCAAAGAGCCAAATGCTTGAAAGTTTTCCCTAATCAGCAAGTACAGGTTAGTCATGGAATATTAATCTGATATGATTATATATTTTCATTGTATGTTAGTAAAATGATAAATATTGAAATTTCTCAAACTTTTCATTTGCTTCGTACTTTTACTATCGTATACAAATCTTGCATTCTGATTCAACTTCATTCATTTCAAGTATTTTTGATACAATGTTATTTATTGGTAAAAACTTTTAATTGCATTTTGTACATAGGCATTTATAAAGTTCAGCTATTGGATAAATATTCAATTACATGTTGATATAGAAAGAAATGTATTTAAGGTTTTATTGGTGGACTTTGGTGAGAAGCTGACCATTAAGTTGGACAGTGTGTACAGTATACCAGACAGCCTTGTCCAGATCCCAGCTCAGGTGTCTGTGTGTGCCCTGACTGACATATTCTCTACCACGGGAAGCTGGAGCAAAGAAACCAGAATCTTCTTCTCAAGTGAGACTTACATGTATATGTGTTTTTCTTTTTCATACAATGATTAGCAACTGATTGTTGTTTAACTTGCATCAAAGTATATCATTCACAGTTTCTCTAGCATTTAAATATCAACTTGAGACTCTAGATATGATGAATTGCACCAGCCATATTCAATGTTTGTACAGATCATGTCCAGGATGTCTCTATAATGTACGTGCGTCATAAGACGAAGTTCGGGGTGTACAAGGTGACCCTGGACTACGAGGGACAGGAGCTGAACCGTCTGATGGTGGATCTAGGTTTTGCCAGGGCGGAGACAGACACCACACTGTTTGAACAAATGTTGGAGAGCTCTGGTGATCTAGGTATGTTACTTTGAGGTAGACTGGTAAGATTTGTTGCTGATGAATATTTTAGATACTTAGAATGTATTAAATAGATAGTGCTGTCAAAGGATTTGGTGTATGTGCAATAATTTATTAGATCTAGACCATTTCTTAATTTAATTCAAGAGGGTTCAAGGTTTCTTGTCCTTGCAGTTTTTACCTGCATTCTAGTAATCTGTGTATATTTTTGTTGTACAAAGAAAAATTTGTCATTCTTTTATCTTGCTAAAATTTTCTGTTTTAAAGAAACATCATTCAATGAGCTGGCCCTAGAGAAGCAGAATTCTTTTGGCAGTGAAGATGGTGGTGAAGGTAAACACTGGGAATACAAATTTAGCTCAAGTTACCTTTTTTTTTTTATCAAATGCTTATAAATTTTGATAAAATTAAAGAGAGTTTTAATGTTTGATTTGTTACTTTTAGAGAAATCCCTAAATTTGGACTCGACCCTGGAAACAACAGATGCCTCTATTTGCATGTGCCATGACTCAAGTCTGGAAACCACAGGAGCTTCTGACAGCTTTCATTTCATCAATCTCAAAAAAGGTTAACATTTCAGTAAAAAGATCATTAAAAACGTCACATGCTCTTTCAAATCAGCTGTCACTAGCATTCATTTTCATGTGTAATGGCAAGCTCATTTCCAATTGCATGTAATTGTAAGCCATCCCTGGACCAAAGCACGGATGATTAATCTATGAATGGGGCATTAAAAGTTTGCTTCAGATCTGATTCTGGATCTGACCTACATGTATTAAAATGAATCAGGTTTATTTCCAAATTACTTATAGTCCTATAGTAACCAAAATTGAATTGTTGATAATTTGTTTCAAGGAAAATGATTGCCTGTTTCAAGAAAGATGTTTAACTGAGAAGTATGTATTGAATTTGTTTTATTATTTTTCTTTTTTTTTCTTTCAGAGAGGGAAGCAGAGAGAGATAAGATGGAAGGTACAGTCTCTTTCTGAATCTGACTTTCTCGTTAAGATAATGTTAAGAATAAGGAAAGGATATTTAAGAAAGCTTTTCATTTATTGTTTCAGACCAAGAGAAAAAAGAGGAGGATGAATTTTATGATGCTGTTGATGAGGAAGGAGAAAAACCAACTCCAACAAAGGAACCACTGAATGATGCATCTCAAGAAAAGGAATCCAAATTGACATCAAGTCCAACAAAGTCCAAAGAACCAAAGGATCCACCTGAAGTGAAGAACCAAGAAGAGTCCATCAAGGAACAAGAGCCGGGGGAAGATGAGGAGGTGACCGAAGATGAGAAGAAGGATGACAACCTCAACAACAACAACTCTGAGGATGTGAGGACGGAGGATCTGAGTGAGGAACAACCATCTGAAGACATCAAGGGTGAAATAAAAGGGGAACCACCTGTAGAAAAGACAAATGAGGACAAGGATGATCTAGCAGGAGATGTGGTAGACAGTGAGGGCATTAAGGAAGATGATGTTTGTTTGGAGAGTGAAGACAAAGCTGATGAAGAGGAAGATGTGGCAGAGAACAAGGAGATTAAGGAAGAGGATGTTTGTCAGGAGATGGAGGATAAGTTAAAAGTTGTAGAAGAAGATGATACGAGAAACAGCGAAGATGTTGGTCAGAAAGAGAGTGAAGATGATGGTAAGAAAGAGAGTGAAGATGTAGGTCTGAATGAAAGTGAAAATACTGATGTTGTCAAAAGAGATAGTGAAGATTCTAGTCAAATAGACAGTGAAAATATTGGTCAGAGAGAGAACAAAGAGGGTGAAGAGACTGAACAAACTGATGCAGATAGCAAGGACAGTGAAAAGGCTGGTCAGGGAGAGGAGGTGTCTAAGGAAGAGAACGAAGGAGAAGAAATATCTGAAGACTCAGGGAAGGTTGTGGAGGAAGAATTAAAAAAGACTGATTCCAGACAGAGTGATTCTGAAGATATCAGTAGTAAGGAGGATGGGAAGGGTTTGGTTAAAGATGATGAACAGTCCGATTCCAAAGGAGCCAAAGAAAAATCGGAGCAGTGCAGTGACAGAGTGATCGCCAATATTGACAGCGAGGGAGAAAGCTCAGATAATCCATCAGACACCGAGACAGAAAATAAGGAAGAACCTGAGGGCGACGGAAAGGAGGGAGGCAAGACAGCAGATTGAAAGGGGGGGAAATAAAGTAGGGGTTTCTTTTTAGTTGGTCATTTCTGTTGAAGAGCATTGAATATCAAATGTGAATTATATGTGCCCAATTTTTGATATGCTTATATTTGCAATTGTGTATTATTTTTTTACCTAGTTGTGACACATCCATTAAGTTTGTGTTATCCGTCTATGGGTATATGTTTTGCTGTTTATTTTTGGTGCCAATAGTTATTTTTTTGAGTGTTGTAGTATTTAGTTTCATTTTAAAGTTTCTGCACAAAGATTGCTGATCACAGAAAATGTATGACAAATTGTTATTCAATAAAACAATTTCTGGAGTTGGTGTTGATTTATTTTACAGACTTTGAATAGAGACAGCACAAGTAATAGCCCAAGATTCATTAACACAACATGCAGTGGATATCGTTAACTTGTTTTGGATCACCATAATTTGGACCTCTTGCTGGAATAGTATTAAAGTAGAAGTGTTGCTAGTTTAAAAACTTGTGCTGGCAAGTTTGGTCACCTGTTAAGAAAAACAAATATGGGAGGATTTTGCCACTGGGGTTATAAATTACATGTACTTGCAAAAATTAAGGTTATGTTGGGAAATTGTTGCTTCTGGCCAGTTAATATTGTTGTAAAAGTTCATAAGCATCTGAAGCAATAAATTTATGCAGAATGAGCTCCTTCATTTTAAAGGTGTAGTCATTTCCTTTCAAAATTAAATTCTTCTCAGCGTACAGCATTTGTCATACATGTATTTCATTTAAACAATGAAAATGCACAACTTGTTTTTAATTCTGGTGATCAGCCATGCTAAATATGAAAATTCATACTTGTTAAACTGTTAAGTTTAAACTGTTAAGTTACTCTTACATTTGGCCAGAATGGAACAAAACTTGAAACATCAAAAGACTACACTGCAAAAGCATTACCAATCATTGAGATTTATTGTGATTAACCATGTATGATTGTCACATATTCACTTCTGACTTCAGTTTGGAGTCAGAGTTTGGCTAGTCAGTATATGTAGGGTTATATTGAGTGTGGATTCCCGTTTTATAAGGTAAATGTTTAAATATTGTTCTTTGTTTATTTCAGGAATTACAAAATATAACAGAAGAGTGTATCACATCATCCTGATATGAACAGATCTGAAAACAAAACAAGTGTAGCAGGGGCAGATATTCAAGTTTGATCCCCATCCCATGTACATGTACAAGTGCTTGTTAATTTGTACTTTCTGGTCAGATTTATCATGTATTGTCCAATGGTGTTTAGTGTTCAGTATGTCAGATTGTGTAAGAATTGAGCATTTCATATCCTGGTACAGTATATGGGATACTTCTTTTAATTATTTGTACAAAACTTAATCTCAGTAAAACCTGCTATGGAAAAGAAAAATTGTAGCATAAGGGAAAACCCCCAGAAATTTATCCCAGTGCTACATTTACTTTGATACATCGACTGATACATGTTTCAACATTTTAATTTCTATGAACAATTATTAAAGATGAAATATTTTGTCAGTCTTTTGATTATGAATATTGTGCATGTCTTAAGTTTTGCCGGCTTAATTTTTAATTGAACTAATATTTTTTGTGAAAATCATTTAAAAGCATGAATTGAATAATATGTTTATATTTTTGTATGGATATTATTTGTGCATTATTTATTATTGATTGAACTGTTGACTTGACATCTACATGTACATGTATATACAACTGTTTGGATTTAAGATTTGCTGTTCAGTTGATAGTCATTTCCACTTAATTTTACTGTGATGTGTTATACACTTTTTTCTTGGGTTTATATTTTACATTCTCAATTTACATGAATGTGTGTAAATTTTCATCCAAATGAATGATAAATGTTTGTAACATTTTACATGTACTCTAAAGTACTTAATTTTATAAGTACTACATGCATCAGTATGAGCGAGAATACCAAGTCTGTTGACGCCTATAAAAAGCTATTTACATGATAAATAGAAATACCATGATCTTTTTTGGATCTATGAACGAATGAAATTGATAACAAATGTAAGACATTCAGCAGAAATGGTTTATTTATACTGAAGTTAAACTGAGTCATTTCATCTTCAGTAGCATGTTTTGTTATACAGCATTAAAACCTAAACCTATATTTATGTACTCTTTGGGCCTTGGTACATGTAGTGGTATTTTTCTAATGTAGATGTTGTATTGTTTATTGGGTTAATGTATTTTTAAAATGCTCACGGGAAATTAGGGTGCGGGAATTCTGGTTGCTGTGATGGGGTTTCCGACTTGAGTATTCAGTGGTACGTCTTCACGCAAATTGACAGTGGTGTCTTGAGATCCAAAGACTGGATTAGTTCCCCTGATTACATTGATGACCATTGGTGCTGTGTCCACTTTTGGTGTTGGGTACCCATTGTCTGTCACACTCAAAGTACACTGGAAGGAAATTATATATTCATAGTGGCCCCAAACTAACCCTGGGGCCTTGATTTAAACTGTTTATAATCAATACAACAAAGGATGCTAACTGATATTAAAAAACAAGTTTCAACTTTACTGTCCAGTGTTCTTGAAAAGATTTTTTAATGACCCCAGCCTTTTTTGTCTTTCCTCTATAATCTCCTATTAGAAGTGGACTTGGCCTTTCATTTTAAGAATCTGAACTCTCCTACCAAGGATGCTTTATACCAACTTTGGTTGAAATTGGCTCAGTGGTTCTTGAAAAAGTTACAAAGGGAAAACAGGTGAGTGATCAGAAAAGCTCACTTGAGCTTTGAGCTCATGTGATCTAAAAAGGTGGAGGGGATCAATTACAAATCAAAGCTAGATATGGTACCGTATCAAACTGATTCACATACTCTTAAGCACCAATGCTTAATAACCACAGATATAAACAACAATATCACTTGCTGATAATTTATTGGTGTAAATACAATAAATAAGAGTTCTGAGCGATGTTCCTGAGACATGGACCACAATTTTGTGGCTGTGTGCGGAACCAGCATGTTTGTCCTTGACATTAAGTCCCTGATGTTGTGTCCTGAATTTCTGTAATATTCAGTCTACATGTTTGTTAATGGAACATTCAGGCAAATATATGATGGTCAAATATAACCGATGGATATTTATGATCCACATTTACTACGCTTTATACACTGGCAACAAAAATATGTTAAGTTTTAGGATTACTATGGAGATCTTTCATGCATAATTATTACACATTTTAACAATAAATAGTAAAGTACAATAAATGATAGATCAATGCAAATAACTTTTACAATAAAACCTTTAAAGAAGTATCATAGGCAAAAAAAAATACATTAACCCAATAAACAATACAACATCTACATTAGAAAAATACCACTACATGTACCAAGGACCAAAGAGTACATAAATATAGGTTTAGGTTTTAATGCTGTATAACAAAACATGCTACTGAAGATGAAATGACTCAGTTTAACTTCAGTATAAATAAACCATTTCTATTGAATGTCTTACATTTGTTATCAATTTCATTCCTTCATAGATCCAAAAAAGATCATGGTATTTCTATTTATCATGTAAATAGCTTTTTATAGGCGTCAACAGACTTGGTATTCTCGCTCATACTGATGCATGTAGTACTTATAAAATTAAGTACTTTAGAGTACATGTAAAATGTTACAAACATTTATCATTCATTTGGATGAAAATTTACACATTCATGTAAATTGAGAATGTAAAATATAAACCCAAGAAAAAAGTGTATAACACATCACAGTAAAATTAAGTGGAAATGACTATCAACTGAACAGCAAATCTTAAATCCAAACAGTTGTATATACATGTACATGTAGATGTCAAGTCAACAGTTCAATCAATAATAAATAATGCACAAATAATATCCATACAAAAATATAAACATATTATTCAATTCATGCTTTTAAATGATTTTCACAAAAAATATTAGTTCAATTATAAATTAAGCCGGCAAAACTTAAGACATGCACAATATTCATAATCAAAAGACTGACAAAATATTTCATCTTTAATAATTGTTCATAGAAATTAAAATGTTGAAACATGTATCAGTCGATGTATCAAAATAAATGTAGCACTGGGATAAATTTCTGGGGGTTTTCCCTTATGCTACAATTTTTCTTTTCAATAGCAGGTTTTACTGAGATTAAGTTTTGTACAAATAATTAAAAGAAGTATCCCATATACTGTACCAGGATATGAAATGCTCAATTCTTACACAATCTGACATACTGAACACTAAACACCATTGGACAATACATGATAAATCTGACCAGAAAGTACAAATTAACAAGCACTTGTACATGTACATGGGATGGGGATCAAACTTGAATATCTGCCCCTGCTACACTTGTTTTGTTTTCAGATCTGTTCATATCAGGATGATGTGATACACTCTTCTGTTATATTTTGTAATTCCTGAAATAAACAAAGAACAATATTTAAACATTTACCTTATAAAACGGGAATCCACACTCAATATAACCCTACATATACTGACTAGCCAAACTCTGACTCCAAACTGAAGTCAGAAGTGAATATGTGACAATCATACATGGTTAATCACAATAAATCTCAATGATTGGTAATGCTTTTGCAGTGTAGTCTTTTGATGTTTCAAGTTTTGTTCCATTCTGGCCAAATGTAAGAGTAACTTAACAGTTTAAACTTAACAGTTTAACAAGTATGAATTTTCATATTTAGCATGGCTGATCACCAGAATTAAAAACAAGTTGTGCATTTTCATTGTTTAAATGAAATACATGTATGACAAATGCTGTACGCTGAGAAGAATTTAATTTTGAAAGGAAATGACTACACCTTTAAAATGAAGGAGCTCATTCTGCATAAATTCACATAAAAGTTCATTTCAATATTTCCACTTACCTGCCTAGCTAGTATTGTCTTCTAGTGTGATTTTATGCTTCAATGGTTATATGATTAATAAACAAATATATACTTACTGTTACTTGATCAATTATCAGTCATACTCTTAAGTGTCTTCTTTTAACTTGACAAAACTGCATTCTGAAAGAAAATAATGAAATTTTCAATCTTTTTATTTAAATTTGATGTGTGAATCATGTTTATTTCTAGTTTTAATTCACCCTTTATATTTGTTGTAACAGAATACCCTATGGTCCCTGAAAGTTGTTGTATAGAGGGGGCAGACAAACAAAAGTGTCAAGGTCAAACTATCATTAAAGGACCCCCAAACTATGGGCCGGCCAATTTGCCTAAAAAATATGAATCCCACCTTTACACTGAGGTAATCACTAAACTTTTATAATAAAAACATATATCCTTTATGTTAAAAGATATTAATATTTTAATTTTAAATTTTTTAAACTGTTCATTGTTCTTTTAAAAAGAAACATACTTTATATAAATTACTATGTTTTACAGGGCTGTTTTGAGAAGGTGGTTCATTATTTAGCAGAGTCTGTCCTGATTCTCGGAGGGGTGGCCTTTGGAGTACCTCTCTTTCTGGTAAGTCAACAGAAATGGAAATATATAATGTAACAATGACACTGCAGACTGTAGCATCCCCTCAAATTTAACTTTATTTAAAAAAGCTGGATTTTCCTATCACTCACTTTATCCCTGGACCCTGGAAGATGTCATGATTTGGAAAAAAAACTGAATCTTACACCATCTGGTAAAACTTCCATATCAGTTTGACTGAATATGGATTTTCTATTCTTGAGAGGAATATTTTTAGAGATTTTTCCTATTAATATCCACTTAAAAAACTTTGATTGCCAATAGTGTGCCATAGCCAGTCTAGTGGATCGAGATTTGAACTAATTTAATTGTGCACTATGCCAGGAAGCTTTCATTTAAATTTCATCTTTTCTGGGTCTTGAGAAGAAGATTTTTAATGACCCTCTCAAATAGTTACAACAGAGTCATTTTTATTTTCGGAGCTCAATGTTCATGGCTACAAATTGGCCCCAACTAACGATAATTCCACAGTTGTTTCTCCTCAAAAAGGGTTTGGCCTTTCATTTGAACAAATTTGAATCCCCTTCACTCAAGGATACTTCATGTTATTGCAAAAAAAAAAAATTGACGACACCAACAATGGCAATGAGGATGACAGACAATGTACAAAAGATTTACATAGAAATACACTGTAAATAGGAAAATTCTTTAAAAATCTTCTTCTCAAGAATAGCAAAGGCATAATTGATCATATTTATATGGGAGCATACTCACGTAATGTAGATTCAAATTTGTGCAAATCATTGTCCCCGGGGGTAGGATGGGGCAAAAATGGCCGATCAAAGTTTTACATAGAAATATATAGGAAGCAACCTCGGGTAGTGTAGATTCAAGTTTATTCAGATCAGGCCGCGGGGACAACCGAGTATACAGAGTGGTAAAATGGGGGATCAAAGTTTTACATGGGAATATATTTAAAAACATCACCAGATTGTGTAGATTCAAAGTTTGTTCAAATCATGACCCATGGAGTTACGGAGAGACCACAATGTTAGGGCATCCTGAGTCAACACGTTGCTGGTTTGCAACGGCATCGTGTTGATTCAGGATCCCTACCATTGCGAGGGTGAGTGTCCACGTGTCTTTTTTAAACTTTTCAAATAAAAATATGAATTTTCGACTTAAAATTTTAATGCCCTTCTCGAATGGTATAATTACATGATGGATTGAGAAGTAAATAGGGATTGCATTTACGTATCTTCTTTTTTTTTTGAAATTCTAAAGAATTACTTATGTTTATGCTAGAGGACATTGATTTTCAGTTAATGTCATTTATTAGATCCTACTGGTGAAGATAAGATGTTTTCTGTCCGTATAACTGTCATTCAGTCTTTCCCGTGTACTTGGTTTCCGTTCGTTTTTCTAGACGCACATACTGCGCTTATTTTTGGCCTGGAACGTAAATGAATTTATCTCGAATTAGTTACTCATCTAGTCCGTCTATACTTCACAGCTATCAAACATGTTGATCAATGTAGATCTTTTCTAAGTTCTCAGTTTTTAGAGATCACGTTGTCCAGCAATCTCTCTTGATTCCCATGGGCGCTAATTGTGCCCCGTTATTAGCAGACATATTCTTTTTTGTTTGTTTGCTGTTTAACGCCCCTCTCGAGAATTTTTCACTCATATGAAGACGACACCCTTTTGCCGGGAGAGGGCTGAAAATATTATATATTTATACTCGGTACTCGGAGCCATTGAGTGGAGGGCTATTTTTGGTGCCGACTGCCACACTCGGTTTACCCGTTCTTGTTCAGAGGACCGTACTTAGGGCCTATTTTTGTATTCGCATAAAACAGAATTTATTCAAACATTTTCTATATGAAAAATTCTCTTTTTGTGACCTTTAGTTATATCGACGAAGTTTTATCTATTAACAATATTCATTTTCATTCCTACTTGATTCAATACATCCCTTTTAACTCGAAATAAAAGACACCTCGAGACTATATACTGAGACCGGACTTAATTTGATTTTGAATATCTTGCGTTTTATTTAAAATAAGTACATAAACTTCAAAATATATTTGCAGGTTGGTAAAATATTCCAATTTAAACATGTGTTGAAAATTTTGTTTCATTATATCAAAATTATTTCAGTAGTAATATTGAATTAATTGACATGTTGGCCATAAAGTCTGTTCTCAGTTTATGGTCTTAGGAACAGAAGAGTCTGATAAAATCTATTCCATGTTTGAATTTTTATTAGAAAAAGAATCGAACAAAGCTTGATGACAAACGTGATGACTTTAACTTTTCAATCGTCAGCTTCCCGTACTTACACGGCAATATACCCATATCACTTGTATATGGGTTTTTATTTTTCTTAATTGATCCGAGGTGCAAGAGCATGTTGTATGTACGAACAGTGTCTTCATCGAGTTAAGTTATTGACAAACAAGTTGACGAAACAAGAATACCAACAACTTCGTTTACAATCATCATTTCTTACGTTTTTATTGCCTTACGTAACTACGTATGTGGTGTCTTCAACGAGTTAAGTTATTGACAAACAAGTCGAAGAAACAAGAAAACAACAGCTTCGTGTAGTCATCATTTCTTAAGTTTTATGCTGTACGTATGAAAAGTGTCTTCAACGAGTTAAGTTATTGACAAACAAGTTGAGAAAACAAGAATATATACAGCCTCGTTTACAGTCATCATTTCTTAAGTGTTATCGTCGATACAATGACATTGTCAGCAAATTCAATCTATCATTTAAGTCAAATACTGACTGATGTTTTTCATACTAATTGTTATGGGCAATTATTTACACACTGAACTGTCGGTTTAATCATGACGAAAAACACATGTACACAACGGATGTGACCAGTCGTCGGGAGATGCTCACTCCTCCATGGCACCTGATCCCACCTCCTGATGTTGTAGAGGTATGTGTTAGCTCGGCTCCTGATTTGTGTTGTTTGATAAGCTTTTTAGCTCCACACATTTTATCTTACCTTCAGACAAACACAACATATCCCTTTGCCCTTTCTGTAAGTATTGATCTTTGTTGGTTACTTTGGTGCAAAGAAAGTTTGCAAAAGGCATTGCAACTCAACCTTTAAATTCTAAAGCTTCCATTTCCTTCTTAGTAATCCGAAATATTTTAATTGAATAAAAACCAGATTTTTTTCTTTGCAAAGGGATTTACTTTGCATAAACATGGATATAAAACATCAATATTGATTAAAGCAACAAGCTGGAATATTTTCTACGTATATAATCAAATCAAGTAATTCTTTTAATTAAACAGAAATTTAAAGTTAGTAACAATATTGATGTAGATAAGATTAAGTAATTTGTCTCAACAAAATCTCAAAACCTGATCAAGTAAGAATCGAAAATACTTCTGAAATGTAGGTAAATACCTAAGGCATTCGTCTCATGGCCTGGACTCGTCTGGATCTAAACTACTCCGACTTAAAACGGCGGGCCCATAGAACTTCGGGAGGCGGAGGGATGGGGGGTCGCCCCCTCTCCTTCCCCAATTTTGCTAGCTGCAGATCTGTAGCTGGTCTAAAAAAAAATGGGATGGATGACCAGAGGCGGGGAGACCGGTCTGTCGAGATTTTTTTTTGGATAGCTGCAGTTCTGCAGCTACAGTTTTGTCATGAGGCACTTTTTAAAGTGAAAATCTACGAAAAATAAACCAAAAGTGCCCTCTCTGTACATAAAACAAGCAACTGACCGTTACCCCCAGCTAAAAGTACACGGTATCTGTCTTTCTGCCCCCTCCCTCCCCCTAATTTACTGAAGGGATATCTCGTCAGAGGCCTTATACTGTTTTTTTTTATGTTTTAATTAAAACTCCGAAAATAAAACTCAAGTATCGCTGAAATATATTTATAAAAATTGCTATTTTAGCGATATTTTTTATATTTAAGATAAAAGACAGACACAGAAAAATACAAAACATACACACACACACAAAACCCCACCATCCTTAAAACGAAACGCCGAACTGAAAGTTGTTGGTAATCTATTCTACAGCCAATGTTTATGATAATATATATATTAATGTATAATGTAATTCTCTGTAGAATGTTACATATTCGGGTGGATCCCTGACATAATTAGATAGGTGTACAGAGAAGCCGGAGGGGACAAAAACGTAACATACTGACGTCCCACCGGCAAAACGCAAAACAGTAGTGTGGGATATAATGCTCAAAAGGTAAGGGCGCAAAGGAAATTTTTTAAATGAGAAAAAATTCTTTAATTTGACATATTTGCAATCACATTGACAATTTCATATGTTTATTTTTTTTTTATTGTAAAAAAAAAAAGCACGTTCAGTTATCGATTTCGTTCATATTTCAAATTGAAAAAAAGAACAGGAAAGAAAAAAAGTCGGCATTGTGCTAATAGTTTATTGAAAAAAAAAGGGGGGAGCTTGTTTTTAACCATCTCATGATGGATTATCAATTGCTTGAATAAAAACTCGTCTTTAAAATGTATGGTTTAAGTTTTCAATAAATAAATTAATAAATAAGAGAAAAGGAAAGGATTCGAAAATTAATTAATTATTACATGTATACACTTTAAATTGATTTTTGGGGATCATTTTGTTAAAGCGCTTATAATACACTACATAATTGTAGTAAGTTTATTATTAACACAGAAATGTTTTATCAATGTGTCATGACTGTTGTATATAGTAAGCTTCCTTCTAGCACCTGATCACTTCCTGGTGTTGCGTAATCATGCACTGATCAACTCACGGCTAAAACGATTACGCTACATAATAAAGACGCATGGTATTTTGTTTGACAAGTCGAGAAAAATTGAGCTAATTAGTTAAATCCTAAAATTAGATTTTATATGTGTGTATATGATGCATCTTAATCAATTTCTTTGCAGGATTCTGAGATGTCAAGTTCGATGAGCTTTCTGAAATCTGGATCTTTGATCTTCAATCTTCTGGTTTTTGTATGTTTTTCTGTTTTCTATTACATGTAACCACCTATTCCAAAACGAGGAGTTAATCAAAGAGTCAACGGATTTTTCAGTTAATCATTTGTTTTATTTTCAACCATTTATTTTAAAAAATGTGAATCGGCGAATTTCACAATTTTAAAACTGAAGAATTTAGCCCGTGAAGTACTTATATTATCTTTTCTTATGTGGAAAAATTCTTTTCCCCAACAGAATTGTGTAAGATATACATTTAATTCTTAAAGATATTGTAATTGCAAAGTAGCTATTTTTGTGAAGAAGGAGAGTGTTCGTGTTTGCCTTTTAAGATGACAATCACGTGATTTCTGCCCTTCTCCTATATATGGTAACATATTTTTGTACAGTTGGCCGGGGCAGCCTGTACGGCTTTAGGAGTGTACATTCTAGTATCAGACTATGGACCGAGAGAATTGTCTGGGGTCCTTGGGAATGAGCTGTACCATATTGCGGCCTATGTCGCCATCGCAGGGGGCGCTTCTATCGCTGTCATCTCACTTTGTGGTTGTGTGGGTGCTGCCAAAGAAAGCAAGGTCATGCTAGCCAGTGTAAGTCCAAAAGATAAATAATTATAACAATCAAATTCTTTAAAAGACAACAAAAATATTTAACTTCCCAGAAACACATTTCTCAAATTATTTGCGCATTAATTAGATTTTCAAGGGGTATTTTTTTTTTCAAATTCAATGTATAATGTGATGATAGTCATGGACACAGATTCAAAGTTTTATATTCGTTTTTTTTTCAGTATTCAGTTTTGATGACGATTGTATTCGTCGTGTTACTAACAACATCAGTGCTAGTTTTCCTGTTCCTTGGTCAGGTAAGTGTAATTTAAGAGTGCGGGTAAATGGGAGAAAGGTAATATTAGAGGATGAAAACTGAGGTGAACGTGGGAGAAAAATTCCTCGTATTAATACTCCATCAATAAAATAAATGTAAAAAATTTGGAAGCATTTTTATTCTTATTTTAAATGAAACATTTAAAAGATAACAAATCTTCATGAAGTATGCAAAGACTTGCTTAGATTTGTATTGGAATTCCCAAGGGTACCAATTGTCTCCGTTATTAGCACATACAAACATATTATTTTCGTATTCATATGAAGCAGAATTAAAGAATGGGTGCACTTAAGTACGTCATTTGGAACCTTTTCGGCTACCCATTTTAAGCTTAACATTACAATATATCGCTAAGTTAATCTATGATTAATGTGCAAGCATATGCTTTTGATATATATTTCTAGAATTTTTTGTCATACATATTTCTATAATTACAGAAAATGTAATTGAAAAGAACATGTAAAAGCCTTAAATTCCGGAAATTTGAACGGGACCACTTTCGAATCTAAGGTATCCGCAAACAGGCGGAGACATTTAAACCGCATGGTTGTGGAATGTAAACATTAGCACATTTGATTTTTTCGCATTGCAAATTGAAATGGAGAAGAGAGAGAGATCATGTTGATTTCATGGTGCACAATTATTAAATGATTCAAATGTTAAGGGATGGGGTAAATGTCTCGCTGTGCAGACCATAATACAGAGGCGACATAAGCCTATACATGTACTTACTAATGACACTGTCAATACCAGAATTCTTTCAAAACACCCCTAATGAAAAGCATAAAGATAAATAAGAGACATATTATCTTCATACCCAATTAAAATTTGCGCAAAAATCTCCCATAGTTTGAAGTTGGAAGTACGATAGATAATGTCACAACAGAGACTTAAACACAATAAAATTTTCAATGAAAGCGTTAGCGTATCGAACAGCAGAAGGTCACGTGAGAAAGGTGATTATAATATCAATCGTTGTTGCTCAGTGACCGGTTAATTTAAGCTATCTCGACCCTAGTTTGGGGACATTTTTTTGAAAATTAGATATGAGCCGCAACTTGGCCAACATTGTCCTTTGGATATGTATAAGTTTAAGTTAAAATACATATTCTGTGCAAATAAGAAAAATGGCCAAGTTGCGGCTCGATGTAAACAAAGTCGTTGAAAACTGGTATGCATATGAATAACAATAGAAATGAGACAAAACTGTTAGACCCCCGTCTCAAAAGCTAGTGTCGTTCGGCATTATTTAATACTTTCATGTAATATAATATACCAAAACCTGCTCTTACTACATTGTTTAATACCTATAAAATATAAATTTAATGAATTTTGGAATTTTATTTTGCGCCAAACATCGGGATCCAACTCTCATAGCTTAAGTGCACTCATTCAAATTTGTGCAAAATCCTATGCGTGAAAAGAAGAAAACACTTGTTGTGGTCTTCAACTCGACATTTAGACATATCGACGACGTATTGTCAATTAACAATGGTAATTTCCGTTCATATGTCGATACGATATATCCTGGTGATCTTTAGATTAAAGTTACCACAGAGTCTGGCATATCTGTTTCATACCTGGATTTTTTACTTGGAAAAGACATTAATGGTAATCTAACAACCGAGCACTATGATAACGTGATGACTTAAGCTTTTATATCGTCAACTTCCCTTACTTATAGCAGCAAAACGCCTTTTAATTAAATCATCTGCATACGGAGTTTATATATCTCAGTTGATTCGAAATGCACGAGCATGTTCTACGTATGAACAATTCGAGGTAAATTATTGACAAACAAGTAGATGAAAGAAGAATATCAGCAGTCCCGTTTAAAGTCACCATTTAGTAAATTCTATGATCGATACAATGACCTTGTCAGCAAATACAATTTATCATTGTCAGATCAAATGCTGACTGATGTTTTTTCATAATATATTGTTAGTCCATTATTTATACACTGAATTGACGTCGTTTTTTTTTTTCGTTATTTAAGAAATAAGGTATAATTTTTTGAGTTTTATTGGGATGTAAAACGGGTTGGTCACGTGATCAAATTTCATAAAGCCCGAAGGGCTCTGCTCCTATTTTGTATTGTCGAATTATCCCCTTTGGAATTACTACCTTAAATTATGTATATGTGTATGATAATTAATTGTCATATATTCAAATTTAAATTGAACAAATTCTCGTTGTAGACGTCACATCAGACGAGGGAATCGATGAAGACCGTCCTAATAGAGAAGTATGGCGTCAACCAAGAGGATCCAGAAAATCGCGTGGTGACGGAAATGTGGGACTTCCTACAGAAACAGGTGCGTGGTCTAACAAACAATATGATGATTACAGCATCCGCCCAAGGGCAAAATAGCACCTATGAACATACTAAATTTGCAGGTACATGCATATCATCTTATCACTCCTTAAATAGAGAACAAAGAATATGTGCGAGAATTTTTGAAAAAGTCCCTCTTTGAAATGTGTTTTACAGGCATTCACATCTTCGCTAGCCAAGGGTTTCCGATCCGAAATCTACTCTACAATTGTAGAGTAGATTTCGGATCGGAAACACTTGGTTAGCGAAGATGAGGCATTCATATCAGAACTAGATGTTTGACTTAGAGCAAAATACAAAAGTTGGAATTGCGAATGATTTTTTTTTTGCTTGAGGACTGAATATACATATACTAGTATATAGAAATGTATTTGCCTGTGATTTTTCTTGTCTTAAATATGATTCAAGTTTGGAAAAATTACCATTTAGAACAAAAACTTGATTTTCCTACAATTATTTTCTCCATTATTCAAAGAAGAATGTTTATGAGCTCAGGTGCATACATTGAGTTTAAAATATACTGAGAACTGAGACTTTTAATATTTCTTGGTTTAAGGATTAATTTAGTTCGTTCACTCTCTCAGTCAGTCTTTTCCAATCTATGAACTTTCCCTCTGTATCTACTTGACTTTCATTTGTGCAGCGTAATTTACTCGTCTCTTTTTTCATACCCCCCGCTTGAAAAGCGGGAGGGTATATAGTAATCGTTAATTCTGTACGTCTGTCCGTCCGTCCGTCCGTCTGTTACGCTTTGGGGTACCCATCTCTTATCCGCAACTCCTCTCATACCACTGAATGAAATTTGATGAAACTTTCACAGAATCTTTATTACATATTGCCATTGTGCACCTCCTATTTTACTTTTTGATCCGACACATATTTTGGGTTTCATGGCCACTGCAAAACATGGACTTTGCCATTATAACTATATGGAGGCGGGGGGTATCATTTCGTGATCGCTCACAGTACCTCTAGTTTTGTCCAAATGAAATGTTGCGGTGTCTCGGTGATTGTCTTTAATTCTGATTTTTGTACAGTTCAGAATGCATGCAGTGTCTGGGTGATAATAAGTCTTTACTTTTTGTATTTTTGTACAGTTGAAACATTGCGGTGCCCTGTGGTAGTCTTCTTTGCTGTGTTGTGATGTCTCTACTTTGTGCTTGTGAACTGGGATTGTCTTTAATTCTGGCCCTTTTTGCAGTTGAAATGTTGCAGTGTCTTTGTGATTGTCTCTCATTCTGACATTTTTGTGGTTGAAATGTTGCGGTGTCTCTATGATTGTCTCTCATTCTGGCATTGTTGCGGTGTCTGTGACATTCTTTTTGTGCAATTAGAATGTGGCGATGTCTCTATGAAAATCTTCATTTTCGGTCTTTTTGTACAGTTGAAAAGTTAAGAAGTTTATGATACTAGTAGTCTTAATGATAGTCTTCGTTTTTTGGCAATTGATTTTGTGATAGTGTTTTTGTTGCAATTAAAAGGTGTTTCCTTTTTATGAAATTAAAATGTTGCGGTTTCTTTGTCTTTTTGTGCAGTTAGTTTTTTTTTGGTCCTTAATTCTGATCCTGTGCAGTTAAAGGGTTGCGGCGCCTCTGTGATGTCTTTAATTCCGATCTTGTTGTGCAGCTGAAAAGTTGCGATGACTCTTTTATTGTCTCTCATTCTGGCTCTTTTTCAGTATAAGTGTTGCTGTCACTGTTAGTGTCTAGAATCCTGGTCTTTTTTGTTGTTGAAGTGTTGTGCTGTATCTGTTATTGCCTCTCATTCTGGTCTTTCTTGCAGTTGAAGTGTTGTGGTGTTTCTGGAGACGCCAATTCCACAGATTCCTGGGCAATCTACAAAATAAAGTCGGAATGGTACAGAACCAAGGAATCCGGTAAGAATATTAATATTTTTAGCCCAAAAATGATTAGATTGATTATGGTAGTGTTACAGCATGTAAGGCTGTATCTACTACTAGTCCAGTTTGAATGGAGTTTACAACAACAAAATGTTGATACATATGCACATACTGTACTCTATACATGTACACTTTACAATCTAGTTAAAATGTGAAATAGTGTCAATTTTGAAGTTTTTCAATGGTAATAATGTTTACGATTTTCTGAACAATTTACTTTAAATTAATAATTTTACATAATTTGACAAAATTATTCGAAAATCTGCCAACGGAAAACCTAGATACGCCGTGCTTCACATATTGTTATTTTATTTATTTGTTTCATCTAACTTTTCTTTCTTTAAGATGGTCAGTTAGTCCCGGAGAGCTGTTGTAACCCAGAAGGCGATCTAGCGATGTGTAACAAAGCCTCCTCCTTCCAGGGCCCTCCAAACAATGACCCTCCATTTATCGGTCCCTATAGGAAAAACCCTTACATGTACCACACGGTAAAACTTTTCATTTTATTGTCAAAGACTCCGGTATATAACGACTAAACAATTCTAAAATGCTGTTCCTTGTTCTTAGCATTTAAAATAAACAAAATCCACTACTTTTTCCAGGGGTGTTATGATGAAATTGTTCACTATATACAAGGCCACGCCCTCATGATTGGTGGAATTGCTATAGCCGCCATTGTTGTCATGGTAACTGCACGCTTATGACCAGAAGTTATATCTCTAATCAATCTGAGAGTCTTATTACGACTTAGCCTCGGGTAATTGTTCTTTTTATTTCTGTTTTGCAGCTTTTTGGAGTCATATTCGGGGTATGTTTATGTCGGTCCATACGAAGTCGAGGCTATAGATATTAATATTTATTTACAATACAGAACATTTTTTATATGAGTTTACTTATAATAAAGACATTCTTTTTATAACTAATGTTTCACAAGTTTTCTTTTGTGCATGAATTCGTTTCTCGTTGTGATAAAAATATTTTTTCATACGGGGAATACAATGCTTTATCTTTTTAACCGTAAAATGACTTTCATGAAAAAGTTGTTTGCGTTTACGAGTATTTTGTATAAGGGTTAGGAATACATGGCACTATATACAATTACCTATTGCTTTTTTAAGTTTTAAAATATGATAATTTAGATACTAGGAATATTTATCGAACCCGAAGGATGAATATTGCATTCAGTCGAGAATTGCTCAATCATCGTATAACCTTAAAAATAGAAATAATTGTTTTGTTGTGTAATTCAATAAATAATTAAAAGATACGAACTCGTTTTAATTCTTTCAACATTCGTTGAAGTACTAGCTGAAAGCAGGGAGAAAATTGCATGCGCATGGGATTAAAATAAGAATAAGCAGTTGTAAAAATTCTGAATTTTTTCCACATTTTTATTTCAATTCGATACAAAAATGAATAAATAATATGTTCATCTGGAAGTTTGGGTCCTGTGAACATAACTTTTATGGAAGGGAATTACCGCCAAAAGTCTATGTATCTTGCTTTTATTCTTATTCTGCCTACTTCTTTATGCTTTGTTATTATTGTAATTATATGTCACTTTATTGTTTTCATATTCGTCTTTATTACATTTCACTTCGAACTTTTATCCTTCTTCATTTCGTCCTTACTTCTATGTTGCTTTATTCTTGTAAATTCATTCTACTTT